>JASEKS010000543.1:0-15196 GCA_030770415.1 Pleoardoris graminearum | reverse complement strand
ATTATTATTATTATTATTATTATTATTATTATTATTATTATTATTATTATTATTATTATTATTATTATTATTATTATTATTATTATTATTATTATTATTATTATTATTATTATTATTATTAATAAAGGCATGCACATACTCCTCCTTTTTTAAAACCCCTTTTAGTCGCCCCGAGCCACTATAGTTACACTATTTGTTTGATTAGTATATAAATATATATATATTATTATTATTATATTATATAATATTATTAATTATATTAGAAGTTCTTTTAAAATAAAAATAATTAGTAAAATAAAAGTATTAACTTTTATAAAAATATTAACTTTATATTTAAATTTTATTAAATAATATACTTTACTAAAGAAAGAAAAGTCTTAGTTTATAAAATTAAAAAGATATTACTATATATTATAATATTAATAATATATTATATAAGTAGTACCTATATAAATAATAATTTAATTTTAAATAATAATATAAATTTAATATTATATAATAAATTTTTATTTAAATATAGGCCACGTAATATATACTAGGCCTAAAAAGGTATAGTAAAATTATTTATTAAATATATTTACTAACTAAAAAATTTTAGAAACTTAAGTAAAAAACTAAAATATCTTTTTATTTACGTAATTTTAATTTATTATATATACTTAATATATACTATCCAAAATTTTTATAAAATTCTTTATAATTTTCCTTTTAATATAGTATAATATTTATATACTAATTAAATAAATAGTGTGGCTGTAGTGGCTCCGGGCGACTAAAAGGAGTTTTAAATAAGAAGGATAATGTTATATAATTTACGTATTTTTAGCCCTATTATTTAGTTTTATATATATTTTTAAAATGAAGGCATATATATACTCCTTCTTTTTTAAAACCCCTTTTAGTCGCCCCGAGCCACTACAGCCACACTATTTGTTCGATTAGTATATAAATATATATTTTTAAAATAAGTATTATTTTAGATTTTTTTTTATATTACTCTATTATAATTATTTTTAATAATAATACTATAATAACTAAGTCTCGTATATCTATTTATAAGAGTATATTTAATAATAATTTATATATATAAGTAGTAGAGGCAGCTACAATAAAGTACCTACTATTAAGTATATAAGTATATACTAATAAAATTATTAATATTATAAAAGTTTTTTATATATTAAAAGAAGAATACTATAATATTATATACCGCCTACTTACTAAAGATAATAATAAAAGAGATAAGAAATATAAGTATATAATAATAATAATAAAAGATATTATTAAACTATATTTATAAGTATAGTATATATAAATATAGTATATTATTAATAATATTAATTTAATTATACTATAAAATAATAAGCTGCGATACCTTATAGGGAAGTTATATTAAAAAAAAATAGTAAAAGAATAAAAAATAGAATTTATATTTAAAATACTAAATAATAGTATATAAATATAAAAAGTATTTAATATAATTATAACTACTAAAATAGGTATAATAACTATTATATATAAATAAAAATAAATTAATAAATATATTTAGTTATATACACGTATACGTTTAAGTATTAATAATTATTTATATATTAATAAAATAAATAGATAGAGAATGTAGAAGACTATAACTAATAATAAATAAATAATAAATCTTTAATACTATTTATAATATATAAAAAAAATTTAATTTAAAAATTAAATATAAAATAATAATTATTATTTATAGTAAATAAAGTCGTAAAAATATTATTATTTTATAGTAATAGGTTTTTAGTAATTACTATTTTTTATTTTAGTATACTATTAGAGCATTTCTAATATTAAATTAATATAGTAAATAATTAAATATTTTTAGCTTTTAGACTTTAGTATTATATATTTAAAATATTAAAAAATACTAAATATACTTTTTATTATATTCTATAGTAATATTATATTATAGTTATTATTAGTAATAATAAGTTTTTTAGTGTTATATAATAATAGTAGTAGATTAATAATTTAATATTAGTAGAGAATATATTAAAAATATATAGAAGTACGTATATAAAAAAAATATATTAAATAAATTAAATACTTATAGTTTAAATATAAAAATATACTAATAATTTATTAAACTAATTTTATTTTTACTTTTTATTTTAAATACCTAAAATAATAAATATTTTATACTTATTATAATTTAAAACAATCTTTAGAGGTATTAAAAGTAATAAAATTAAATATATATTAATATAAATTTATATTAAATTATTAAGGGTATAGGTTTAATTTTAATCTAGTTTAATTAAAAATTAAAAATTAAACTAATAAATTTAAGTCTACTCTAATTTAAATAGAATTTAAAATAGTATAATTTTATTATTAAGTAATATTTTATTTTATATATAGATTAGTATTTTATAAAACCCTATTACTATATATATACTCCTAGCTTAAATTCTAGATATTCTTATTAGTTTTTAATTAATATATTTTTATTTAATTTTATTATAGTAGAGCGAACGTATAAAAAAGTTAGATTATATATTTTATTAGTATAACCTCCCCTATATTACTATAGGATATACATATAATGTAAAGGTAAATAAAAAAAAGAATATATAGAGGGCCAGGAAGAGTATACATTGCCGGACCGCAATTACAAGAGGTACGCCTACATATCCCTACCAAATCCCCACCTTAATAGCCCGGACTCATCCATTTATCTACAGAGTACACTCAGCCATACGTCACGCTCGGTCCCCCCGGCAACTCGCTCAACCACCCCTCCGCGTCCTCCCTCACGCTCTGCTTCTTCGCACACTTGGTACTCACGCTCGCCGCCTGCGTCTTGAGCGTGCGGCACGCGTTGCCGGAGCACCGCGCGTCGAGGGCCTTCTGGAGGACGCCGTCCTTCCAGCCGAAGAGGTAGTCGCCGTGCTGGCCGTAGCCGGTGCCGTCGCCCATGCTGTAGACGAAGGGCTGAGAGCCGTCCTCGGGCCAGAGGGATTTGTCGTTGAAGGGGGTGGTGTCCCACATGACTGCATCCGTGGTGTTAGCAAGGTTTGGGAAGACGAAAATGGAGGATAGGTGGATGCGACGTACCTTCGTACATAAGCTGCGGGAGCTTCACCGGGTGGCTCGCCGGACACGGCCCGCCGGATTCAAAACTGCCTGATGCCGGGTAGGCGACGTGCTCCTTGTGGTTCGGACTGGGGGCAAGTCAGCATCTTCCCATACTCCGAGCCTCCGGACGATCCCGCTTACCTATCCAAATTCTTCCCATCCCAACACGTCGGAAACGTAATCGTCGTCCGGATCCCGCCTCCACACATCTTCTTCGGCAAATCATACGTGTCTGCGCCCGTGCACGGCGCGCCCCCGAACGGGTTCTGCTGCTTGTTGCTGAAACACCGATGGCAGAGCTGCTTCTGCTGGCCGGTCTTGGTGCGCAGGCCGGCGTCGCCGACGAGCATGCGGAAGCCCTAATCCGATCCGCATCAGCCCCAGTCCCCAGCTTCAAGACGTAGCGCAAGGGATGATAGTGGGAGAAGAAGCGGGGGCCACTTACCTTGGGAAATGCAACCACTTTGGTCTTCCCGTCGTACGGCGGGATGTAGTACACGGTGACGCCCTCGCGGCCCTGCAGTCCGAGATTGACCATCTGCGGGACGCGCTTGAAGGTGCCGTTGCGCGCGCGGAAGTAGAGGTTTGCGGTCCAGTAGTTGCTGGTGGCGACGTCAGTCCTGCCCTCCCTTCCCTCTTGGCTCCAATACAGAGCACCAGCTAGGAAGGGTCCTACCTAAAGTCCTCGGCGTAATCGCACGTCGTGCACGTCGACACCGCGGCGGGATCGTACGTCACGGGCGGCATGGACGCGTTGAAGGAGTTGCCGCCGACGATCTGGTTGGTTTGTCAGGTCGTGCTGTGAGGGAGGAAAAGGGAAGGGGAGCAACGTACCTGGTGCATGTGTGCGCTGCCCAGTACCCCCGGCTGCACCAGCGGATCGATACGATCATACACGAGCTGCGAGCACTGGAAGCGCATCATAGCTGCCTGCGCAAACTGGCGCGCCGCGAGGTCGTTTGCGGGCGCAGCCACGCCGTCGTGCGCGAGGGCGGCCAGCATGAGGGCGAGGGCTTTCCACTGCATGTTGGTTACGAACCCCTTTCCTTTCTCTTGGTGTTTTCCACGACGAAAAGACGTCCAAGTGATCGAAGTGTCGACAGTCGCGAGGAGGCACAAAACAAAACCTGCAGTGCAGTGCCTACCCCTTGGCGTCTTTATGAGCTCTGCACACGCACGTACTATCCACTACCCACAGGGCCCCATGGAAAAGCGTGTTATGCCATCCTCGCCGCCCATGTGGAGGCAGCATGGTTGTAGTCCGAGGTGCGTGATCGTCGCCAATCGAGGCGTGCGTGGTGAACTGCCGCAGATTGAAGCGCAAATTGCTCGTATACCGACCCTGGTCGTAATAATCAAAATGGTACACCTCGTCCACGGGATGAACAGGACCGGAAATACAAAGTTGCCACTTCAAGGACGAAAGGAAGGTAAGGCAGCGGAGCCGATGATAAGCGTGTGCGCGTAATAATCGGTGGTGGTCGGACATGGGGACGTATGACTGACTTGGTAGAACCCATACTTGGAAATGAATGGTTGACTAATCCGCGAGCTGTTTTGAGACCAAGTATCTTTGTGATGCAACACGGCGAATTACCTCGAGTGGAACACCTCTAATGTTTCCTGACATGGTAGTGCCGCCGCCAAACATACGCATCTCTTGTGTCACACCGGGAACCCAACCTCTAGGCAACCGACGCAAAAGGAAATTTACAGCCAAGGAAATCTTTCTGTATCAGATTCAGCTAAGTGTACACAAAATACAGGTCGCCTACGCTACACCACACTATACACTCCCCCACCACCTATGACAGCATCCGGCTCATGTCGTTCCTCACGCGATCGTAGCTGAGGAGACCCTCAAGCTGTCCCACGGCCGAAATGGCCACGTCGCGATCCCAAAGTTTCCTCTTGGCAAAGTCCATGACGTCCTTCTCCGAGATGGCGCCGACAACGCGCTCAACCTCCTCGGGTGCTAACCTGCGGCCGGTGGTGATGATCTGGCGGCCAATGTCCTCGGCGACGGCGGTGGTGCCGTCGAGCGAGAGGAGAAGCGAGGCCTTGAGCTGGGCCTTGGCGCGTTCGACTTCGGCGTTGGTGACGTTGGAGGACAGGCGCGACCATTCGCGGAGAGTGAAGTGGACCAGGTCATCGATGCGGTCAACGTAGGGAGTGACGAGGTAAATGCCCCAGAGGCTGCACTATTAGCCAAGGTTCTTCTTTTTCGTTCGGATAGAAACTCACCCAGTGTCCGAGTAGCTGGTGGAGAAGCTCATGAAGCTGTTGGCGAGGTTGTTGTTGGAGACGAAGGAGCTGAGCTTGCTGCCCAGGTAGTTGGCGTTGCCCATGGAGCGGTCCCAGTTGCCGACAATGGCCTGGGTGACGAGGGCGGTGAAGTAGTCGTCGTCGTTCCAGCTCACACCCTCGACGGCAATGGCAATGTTGGCGGAGCCCTGGGTGTCGTCCCGGATGCGGACCTCGGAGCCAATGAACTCGGGCTTCTGCTTCTGCTCGGCAACCTGCTTTCCCGAGTAGTTGGGGGCCTCGGCGGGCAGGCCGGCAAAGTACTTCTCGGCGAGGTCGACGAGTTGCTGGTGAGGCACGCCGCCGGCGCCGACGAGCACCATGCGGTCGGCCGTGTAGTTGGTCTTGATGTAGTTCTCCAGGTCGGACCGTTGGATGCTCTCAATGTTCTCTTTGGGGCCGAGGATGGTGCGTCCGAGGGGCTGGTCCTGGAACGCCGTCGCGTGCAGGTGGTCGAAGACGACCTCCTCGAGCTGCTTGTCGACCTCCTCCTGCTCGCGGAGGATGACGTCGCGCTCGCGCTCGATGGCCTGGGGGTCGAGCTTCGAGTTTTGCAAAATGTCGGAGAGGATGTCGACGGCGGCGGGCACGTCATGGTTGAACGACTTGGCGTAGTAGACGGTGTTTTCGCGCTGTTCCATCAGCAAGCTGACCACAATTGCCTGGCTTGTTCACGCCGTACCGAGGTGTAGGCGTTGAGGTGGCCGCCCATGTTTTCTATCTCGAGCTCGAGCTGCTGCTGGGAGCGCTTCTCGGTTCCCTGTCGCCGGCGTCAGTGCCCGCTCCACCGTGCAGGGCCAGTGGCCGCGTACCTTGAAGGCGAGGTGCTCGAGGAAGTGGGCAGTCCCGTTGGTCTTGTCCGTCTCAGCGCGGCTGCCGGCGTCGATCCACACGCCGACGGTCGACGTCTGGGCCCATGGCGAGTGCTCGGTCGCGATCTGCGGACGAGGGTCAATGGCGGGCGAGGCAGCTGTGCGGAGCGCCTACGTACGGTGAAGCCGTTGGAGAGCGTCGTCGACTCGGTCCTGGCGCCGTGCGAGACGGGCGTCGCCAGCCCGCGTGTCAAGGGCGACTGTCTGCTGCGCTTGACGGCGCTGATGGCGTGCTTGGAGCGCAGCGCCGTCTGCAGGTTCAATGCGAGCCGCCGAGAAGCCATTGCGTGTGCTCGCTCGGGATGGGGGCGCGGGCGGAGGAAGGGCGGCTGTTGGATGGGATGATGGAGGAGGAGGACGTGGGAGCTGCACCTGCTTGGCGAAAGCGTGAGGAAACTGCGACGCGGCTTATCCCGGAAAGGGCAACGCAGCAGCCAATCACGCGCGCCCGACGTAATCACGATGCACCACCGCTCGACCTCGGCCATGCCGCACGTCAGTCCAGTCGCCGTCTTCCTCGAACCTCGACATTGCACACGACAATGGCCTCCGTCATGCGCCCCAACCTGCTCCGGCACGGCCTGGCTGCCCCCGCCGCCTTTTCCTCCGCCGCGCGCTCGTCCGCCCGCCAGACGTCGCCGCTCATCCAGCAGTCGACCAGAATCGCCGCCTTCCATGCCACCCAGCGCCAGCAGATCCTGCCGCCGCTGCCCCAGAAGATCGAGGGCACCGTCAACACGCCCGTGGCCGTGCCGAACCCAGACTACGCCCACGGCAGCTACCACTGGAGCTTCGAGAGGCTCATCGCCGCCGGCCTCGTCCCGCTCACCGTCGCGCCCTTTGCCGCCGGTTCGCTCAACCCCGTCACCGACTCGCTCCTGTGCGCCCTGCTGGTTCTGCACTCGCACATTGGCCTCGAGTAGGTCACGTTACGCCTCATTGGGGATCTGCATGCTGACAACCCAGGTCCTGCATCATCGACTACCTCCCCAGCAAGCGCATCCCCAAGATCCGCGCGGCCGCCAACTGGGCGCTCCGCATCGGCACCGTTACGCTCGGCGTCGCCCTCTACTCGTTTGAGACGAACGATGTCGGCATCACCGAATTGATTGCAAGGCTCTGGCACGCGTAGCGGGGTTTTGGGTGGTGCGTGGAAGGTGTGCATAAAAACCAGCGGATTGAATCGGAAGACATTGTGAGGGTGGCTGTGTTCGAATTACCTGTATCTGGAACATGGGAATGCCAAACGAGATTCAAACATGTTGTGCTGAAGAGTGACGTTGGGAATGCTTGAATATGCCGCAATCCTTAGGCTGGAGCCGGGATCATTTGATAGTCCAAGAAAGGGAACATGTCTCCAACCAATCTTCATCTTGACGACACGAGTTCTACATTCCTGGGGGGTGAGCTGAACAGGGCCATGGAAAGCTGCTGCAAGCTACCACGGGATTTGGAAACATCAAGGCAGCATCCTTGACGCTCCATCACAACGTTTCTACAGCCGCGTTTCCCGCAGAGCATCGAAGTGATTTCACTATTTCCGACGATGCTAGCCTCAGCGTGCACTGCTAACGTTCAGGTATAGTAAGCCATACGAAGATGCATGTGATTTGGTATCACTATCATACGTCCGTACCTCGTATTCAGAGCGCACAGGTAGAACAGTGCGGTTCCCAGGCTCCCTCATTCCCCACGCCATCGCACTGTCCCTCCGAATTTGCTTCCCAAGCTAGCAAGGTATGCGGAACGGGGCCCCCAGCCCTCCTCCCATACTTCGATGGCCACGCAACGTCGCGACAAAGGCTCTGAATGCCAACACGCTTGCTGAGCGGGAAGTCATGTGGCCACGAAAACCATCTCAATCGTTGTCCGCGGTGCATGCAAGGCCAAAGCCGCTGCGGTTCTCGCGGAATGGTAGCACACACCCGCAATCCTCTCCACATCATCAACGCCCACAGCTTCCGAACCTGCTGCTATGTTGCTCCCCCTCGCTGCTGCGCCGCCGGGCCACCACCGTCGGAAACCGTCTGCACCTTCCTGTATTCTTCCTCCAGGGCGCGCTGCATCTCGAAGTCGGCCTGGCGTTCGCGCTTCAGCCGTTGCTGCTCGTAGTCACGGACGACGCCGGCGTGCATGGCCTAGGGAGCTGTCAGCTGGGGAGAAGCGCAGCAGGGATGCATGAGAGGCATACAGCTTTCTCGGCGCGCTGGGCGTAGTGCACAAAGATGACGATGCCAATTGCACCCAGTGACGTCGTGGCCAGCGTCAGCTTGGATGCGCGCGACATGGCTGCGTGTGAATTATGTCGAATCGCGGGTGCGGAATTTCGCGGTGAAGAGATGCGACGCCGGGGAGGGAGCTTGGGCCCTCAGGCCACCACCTTGGCGGGCGCCGTCCTCCGCTGGTGCTTGCATGCAGGTGCATCTAAACTCCGCTACTGAACCCTCACCACACTTCATATACGCAACATGGTAAGTTCAAGTCCACGCCATTGTTACGCTCATCGCTAATACCTCCCAGTCTGCCCAAAACTCAGCAGGCATCCAAACCCTGCTCGACGTAAGGCACTCACCCGCCCACTGCGCCTTTGATAGAGCTCACACCGTCCCCAGGCCGAGCGCGAAGCCCAGAAGATCGTGCAGCAAGGTCCGTTACCACCCCAAGCCGCCCGTCCTCAGCTAACCCGCCCACAGCAAGGGAATGTAGGCCGCTCCGCCCACCGACCACCCCCGCGTCACACGCATCGCTGACCCCGCAGACCGCACGAAGCGCGTCAAGGACGCTCGCAGCGAGGCACAAAAGGAAATCGAGGCCTATCGACAGGAGAAAGAGGCCGAGTTCCAGAAGTTCGAGAAGGAGGTGCGTGTAATACATGGCTGGGGGAAGGGAAGGGAAACTAACCGCGTACAGCATACCTCTGGGAACAAGAAAGCGGAGGAGGATGCGAAGCGGGATACTGACGCCAAGGTCAAGGAGATCGAGGACATTGGGAGGAAGTCTGGGGCCAAGGTCGTGGAGCAGCTCGTGCAGGCGGCGTCGAGTGCGAAGCCGGAACCGCCTCGGGGCAGGGAGTGAGGGCTTTCGGTGACGGGTTGAGTAGGTTATGAGCGTATGGAGATGAGGGGATGGAAGGAAGCATGTCGTGGGCTTAGTCGTTTCGGTGGGAAAGGCCTTGCATGGTCATACTAGCCCAGGCTATGCAGTGGACATGAACAGCTGTCTACACCAAGAACGAATACCATATGTCACGTGACCAACACATTCCCAAGGCCCACATACGTCTCGAGCGTACCGCATAGGTTGTTGCAGTTGTGCTGTCGTGGTCGCATCGCATCGCAATGGCCTTACGTCATTACGTCATCTACAAACTTTTGAATTTCCACCTCGCCTCGCGACCTGCTCCAACACTGCGATCTCTCCAGGCACGAGGAAGACCACAATATTCACGACCGCATGAAGTCTACCCATGCACCCGTATCGGTACTGATTCTCGACGGTGCAACACCCTGCGATGCACAGACAGAGGGCACAGCGTACGATATAGTGTACGTGCGCGAGCGTGGCCCTGTACACCCACACAAGGTTACGTTCTCTCTCATCATACTACCCTGAGCGACACCAGAAAGTCAAGTCGGACCACGAGCAATACCCACTGTTGTGTATCAAATCTCGTCTTGCGTCGATCAAACCGTCACCCTTAGTCCTTGCTTGCACTCCGTCTTTCGCATTGCCGCCTTCCAACAAGAACCCACCCCAACATTAATGCTCGCAGAAATTATACGTATGCGAGTTCCAAATCCCCTTACGCTGGTCCACAAACGCAGTCCTCGCCTCCATAAGCTTGCCCCTGTGCTCCTCCGCCTCCTCCACACTCATCAGTCCCCTACATCAGTGGTAGATTCCCATGCGGCACTTTCTATCAATCTCTTCGACCGATTAAGAGCAAGGCGTTCAGACGATGTAGAACCACGACCTACGCAGTCGAACGTGTCGTCGTTCATGATATCTTCCGACTGGCATCTCAAGGGCGGATAGACACTATCACCATTACTATTCTTATTATCATCTTCGCTATCTGCACCCCACTTATCCTTCGTCGCAATCTTCCAAAACATCTCCTCGGGGATTCCCTTCTCTTCCTCGCGCCACCTACCCACGACCCCTTCATCGAAAACCTTCATACTCCGGTCCTGTTTGTCAGACAGCCGGTCCATCACGTGCAGCATGGCGGCTTCCCTGACAGGCACAGGCTCAGATGGATACTGCCAATTGCCCTCGGCGCCGAGGGGATAGCGTTCGTCACCAACCGAGACTTTGCATCACAACGGGGCTCAGGCCGGTATATGGGAGTCCGGTGTGGGGGCGTGGCACGTGTATTTCTTCGCGATGGGCGGCATATTGGGTGTTAATAGACTTACGATGCGAGTGAAGGATATTGTGGTTGGGATGGTGATGGTGAAGGGCTGGGAGACTGTGTTTATACTATGCACGGCGGGATAAGTAGGATGTTAGTGCTGATGGTTAGTGTTGCCTGGACTGCCTGGTGCATTGAGGAGGGGAAGCATACAGGGTACGGGCGATGATTAGATGACCCGCGCGAGAAAGGACGAAGTGAAGGCAGACGCACGAAAACGGTTAGCGCCTGCCGCATTGGCACCCTACCACGCCGCTACACTCACAGTGCTACACGCCTCACGTATAATCTGACATAGGCTTTGCGGATTTCCCCATATACACAGATGGTAACGTATCCTTTGCGTACACAGGTTAGCACCCAACAGAGTTTCTTTACTATATTTGTACCCCTAGGTCGATGTCTAGGCGTACTTGCTACTTCTCGAGTAACGAACTGAAGTAGGACAGGTAAACCTGCAAAAGCCCAGGAGAAACCGGATCATTAGATACTACGGTAAGAGTGACCTCAATTCAATCTTCTGCCGCTTCTTTGTTTAGGAATATCCTGGCGTATGTGTTAAGACTATGATAGATGCATCGCAATCGTCCACCACGGATGAGATGTAGAACAGCGTGGAAGAAAGAGCTTCCAACTGGGGCTCGGTATGCGAAGGTTTCACTGACACGACATACTACGAAGCGCAAACATCCTCCTTTGCATCCTCCTTCATCACGTCACTCGCCTTCTCACTAATCATAAACGTACTCACGACCGGAAACACGCCGGGCGTCCTCGGGAAAGCAGAAGCATCCACGACGCGCAAGCCCTTGACACCTTTGACTCTGAACCTGCCATCTAGTACAGCCATCGGGTCGCCGTCCTTACCAATCGCCGCGGTAGACGTCGGATGGTGGCCGAACGTTTGGCCGGTAACTACATCATCCGTCAGCAAACCCCATTAAAAGAGGCCGTCAGTTCAGTTGCGATACAAAGAAATCGCTCCACTTACTCCAGTCCTCGTCCGCCTTCCCACAGTACCCCTGCGCATCCGGCCCCTCGGGACACGGCGGCTCCTTCGCCGCAATGCTCACGCCCTTCGCACCCGCATACATCTTCCTCGCCCACGCAATCGTATCCTTCATCGCGCCCATATCCGTCTCCTTACCCTCCTCGTACAACATGAAGTTGATCTCCGGCGGATCCGTCGGATCGCTGCTCACCAACCTGACATACCCTTTATGATTCTGCGGCTTCCCCTTCACCATACTGATTCCATACGTGTTCGACGGATCCTGCGGCAGCGCCGCATTAGCCTGATTGCTCGGCCAGAACCCGCGGAAGGCAAAGCCCGGGCCCTGCATGAGGAACATGTCGCGCTCCCCGTCCGGGCTGTGCCTCGTCTTCATCATGATGATGGGCTGCGCGAAGCCTGCCGACTGGCCCTGGAACTGCCCGATGATGGGCATCTCCTGGTTGTCCATCAGGTTGCGGCCCACGCCCTGCGCGTCAGCCACGACGGGGATGTTGAGCTGCGCGAGGTGTTCCTTCGGCCCGACGCCGCTGAGCATAAGGAGCTGCGGGGTATTGAACGTCCCACCTGAGACAATGACTTCCTTGCGGGCCGTTGCCGTCTTGCGCGTCCCTTTGTTGGAGGCCGAGTAGCGTGCGTCAGCTTTGTAGATGGACTTGCCTTGGAGGTACTCGACGCCAGTGGCGCGAGGCACGCCGCCGCACGCGGTCCCGTTGCGGTCGAATAACACCCGCGTAGCCAGGCTGGTGATGCTCAGCGTCAGGGGGAACTTCTTCTGGATCGTATCTTGGATGTAGTCGCGCGAGCTATAGCGCTGTCCATTAGCCTTCGTGTGCATGGGCAGACCCCAGATTCCGGTCGTCCAGTCGCGCTGCGGATCGAGGTAGTTCGCGTCGGAACCCATTCTCGCGATGATGTCCGCCTGCGAAGTAGAGTACGAGAAGTTCTGCGCGATGGCCTGGACGACGCCGAGGACGGGCTGGCCGATGGAAGCAGGCTTGTTCATGTTCGTTTGGAAGTACCCGTCGAACCCGTGGCCAGCAGTGCCCCTTGGGACGTAGTTGTTCTTCTCGATGCGCTGGAAGATGCTGCGCATGTTGTCCGCATTCCAGGAAGCGTCGCCAGTGAGGTTCTGAATGTAGTTCCAGTCGCTGTTCGGCGGCAGCCACGTGCACATCGCGTTGACCATGCTACTCCCGCCCACAGTAGCCCCCCTTGGATAATGCACGCCCAAGAACGTGCTTCCCGCTGGCACCTTGCTGGCATCGCTTCCAGCTGCAACCCAGTACCTTCATTCATCAGTCACTCTCCGGCGCATCAGTTGATGCATACGTACCGTCCCTCCTTCGTCTTCCACACCAGATGATTGTTCATCATATTCCTCTTCTCGTCCGCATAATGCTTGACGAAGAAGTCCCATGCGACTTGCGGCGGATACTGCATCCCATTCCCATTTGCCGACTGGTCGCCCGCTTCGAGCAGGAGCACAGAGTAGTTTGCCCGCGCGAGGTTGGAGGCGAGCGGGCCGCCGCCAGGCCCTGATCCGATGACAATGTAGTCGTACGTATCCTGCGCCGCCACCAGGCTGGCAGTGGCCAGGATAGCAGTGACGACGGTGAAGCGCATTGCGATGAAAGGCCCGGATAGGGGCACGATTCGTAGGGTATTGGACACGCCTTGTAAGACCCAGGCGGACAGTATATAAGATGGCGATGCTGGATCAAACATCTACCGAAGCCATCTAGTTGCCACTTTCGAAGCCACCCATGTGATCAATTTCGCGACGCATTCATTTTTTCGAGACTCTGAGTGGAATAAGGAAGCACCGCCAAGCTCTTCCTGTCATTATGCCAAGTGTGCCATAGCAGGAGATAGAGGGTAAAGAACCTCTGGATGTGTGCTTCTCTGCTCCAATGAAACTTTATCTGAGCTGAATGTAAGTGTCTGTCAGTATCAGGGACGGTTGATCACCAGTCTTGGCGTACTACACCGCACGCGAGATGAGCCATCGGCATCATGAGCGCGACGAGATAGTCGCGTCCGGAGGAAGATCCGATCTAGGAAATGAGCCAACCGAAATTCATGCGTCGAGGTACGGGGTCGTGATTGTCTGTGCATAGATGAAGACTTGAGAGGAAGACCGAGGTTCGGTAATACACACTGCAAAAGAGGGGTACATCGTTGCTGGTTGGACAAGGTTAGCCGTTCCTGAAAGTGGGACAGGGTTGCGGTTATATACACAGATTCCATGTCGACGGCCAAGGGGACCCTGGGCCGTAGGAAGCGAGTACCTATATATGTCCAGTAAGCACATTCACCGCGTAAAAAGTAAGACTTTACCCCTATAAATAGCCCCTACGTACTCTAGCACGCTAAGCGCGCTAAGTAGCGCTTAAGCTATAACTTTTTTACGCCTAATACGTTAGTACTACTTAAATTTTTTTTTTTTTTTTTTACTTTTAAATCCTCTTTACTTTTTTATTTTTTATACCTAATATTTTTTATTTTAGTAGCGTATCCGATTATAGTATAAACTAAACTATATATAAAAACGTAATATATTAAATTGTAAAGTATTTAAATATTATATATAATAATATTATTACGTTAAGTAACTATATTTTAGTATTTAACTATATTAGTAAGTATTACAGCTTATAAGCTGTTATAAATTAATAATACTAGTTTTACTTACTCTTTATTTAGACTTTACTACTAATAATACGCGCTCTAGACTTATATTATTTTATAATATAAGATAACCTATACGTAGAAATTATAAATTATAAATTATTTTTAAGTAAACTATAAAAACTATACTATAAGCTTTTTTTAAACTTTAAGCTATTAAATAACTAAATATATAACAGCGGCTCTAATAATCTTAATAAATAAATATTTTAGAAATATCGCCCTACAGTACTATATAAGAAAAAAGTAATATTAATTTAAATAGTTTAAGACTCTATAAAAATAAACTATTACTATTTATATAATTTATAATTCTATAATTCTATAATTTTATTAGCTTTTTATCTTCCCTATTAGAGTTTATACTTATACTCTTCCCTCTCTTACTAGTGCCTTTAGTAAAATTAATAAACTATAGTATTAGCTTTTTATAAATTATTTTTTTATTATATCTTACTTTTTACTGCACTATTCTACTTTTTTTTTTTTTTTTTTTTTTTTTTTATTTTTTTTTTTTTTTTTTTTTTTTTTTTTTATTTTTTTTTGTTTTTTTTTTTTTTTTTTTTTTTTTTTTTTTTTTTTTTTTTTTTTTTTTTTTTTTTTTTTTTTTTTTTTTTTTTTTTTTTTTTTTTTTTTTTTTTTTTTTTTTTTTTTCTTTTTTTTTATTTTTATTTTATATTATTTTTTTTTATATTTTAACTCTATATAGTTAAGGTTAGTTTAGGTTTTTTTTTTTTTTTAAATAAATCTACACTTTTAGCGTAGTACCTATATTTTAAAAAAAATAATTAC
>JASEKS010000542.1:0-15211 GCA_030770415.1 Pleoardoris graminearum | reverse complement strand
TAGAAGGAAGAAAAAAATATTGTTAAAAAAGTGAAACAGTGAAAAAAAAGGTTAAATAGGTAAAAATTATGAAATTTATAATAAATATATTTTAAAATATAAATTTAAATATTAAAATTTTTGAGGAGATAAAAGGATAATTTTTATTTTATTAAAAAAAAAAAAAATTTTTTTAAAAAAATAAAGGAGCTTTATAAAAAAGTTTTTTTTAAAAAAAAAAAAAAAAAAAAAAGTGTATTACGAAGAGCTGTAAATTTATTAAATTTAAAATATTTAAAAGACTTTTTTTTTTTTTTTTTTTTAAAGCAGCGTAGTTTAACTAGTATAAATACCTATTAAAACTAATTATAAGTAATAGTACTTAGTAGGTTTTTAATAGTATATTTTAGATTTATAGGGGTACTAATATAATTTACTTTTATTTTTTAATTATAAGCTATCTAATTAGGGAGACAGGCTTTATTTACTAAATATTATAAAAATTCTAAAACTTTTAGTAGTTAACTTAGTAATTTTATTTTATAATATTACTTAGAAAATCCTTCCTACTTTTATTAAAAAAAACTTTTTACTTTTAAATATTAATTTCTAAACTTAGATTACACGTATCTATTTTACTTAATTAAGTATTAATTTTTTACTAATAGTAGTAAGAAAGTTAGTAATAGCTAGCTTATTTTAAATATTACTAAGCTTATATATTTTTACTTTTATATAAAGAGCTTTCTATTTATAATACTATAGTTTAAAAGCTATCTTTCTATACTTTACTTTTTTTAAATAAGTATAGTATTATTATTATATAATATTTTTAGCTATCGCGTTAGTAGTTAAAAGCTTTTATTTAATAAAATAAATAATTAAGTAAGTTAAAATATTCTTTTTAATAGTATAGTGCGTTTAGACAGCGCTTATAAGCTTTAGAGCTACTATTATACTAATTTAGTTTTAAATATTTATTACTTAGTTTACTTTAGTAGTATAATTAGTTAAGCGGGCTTAGTATATAACTATTTTAGTAGTATAGTTATAGTAAATTTTTATAATTTTAGCTTTAGATATTTCTATAATATATAGAAATTTTAGTATTTAAAAAAAATTATTAAAATTATTAACGCTTTTAACGTTAAAATTAATAAGATTTTAAACGCAGTAAAGTATATACTATATTTTAAACTATATATACTAAATTAGCTAGCTCGCCGAATTAATAAGATAGATATTTTTAGTTAAAAAAATAAAATAGTTTTAGTTATTATAATACTTAAAAAATTATTAGTTATAAGACTTCCTAAGTATTTAATAGCTAAAAATATAAATTATTATTAATATATAAATAAAATAATACTTACTAGGTCTACAGAACTAGAAGCTTTTAAATAAAAATTTAAAAAATTAATTAGAGTTTTAAAAAATATAATTTTTAATAATTAGGTGCGTAGGAAAAATTTTTTTTTTTTTAAATACTAGACTTATAACTATAGAGGAAAAATAAGCTAAAAATTACTAAATTCTAAGATTAAAGAGTTAGGACTACTTATATAAAAGAAAGTGCTAAAAAGCTGTAATATATATACGTAAAGGAGAATAAATTCGTTATTTTAAAGAGCTTTATAAGTTAATAATATAAACTCTACGGTATCTTTCCGCGATAATATATAAAAATTATATATTTATATATTTATATACTAATTGAATAAATAGTGTGGCTGTAGTGGCTCGGGGCGACTAAAAGGGATTTTAAAAAAGGAGGAGTATGTGCATGCCTTTATATATATTTATTTATATCTATAACCGTACTATTGCAACGTTAAATAATTTATATTAAAGTATATAAGAACTATATAATAACCTATAAAAGGTATTTCGTTTAATTAATTAATAATTTATTATATTTATAGAATTTAATTCTAGTAAGCTATAGTAATATAATAATAAATTTTTTAGTAAATAATTAGCTTATTTTAAAAATAAGGCAACGTAAATATACTTAGAATTTACTTTAATAAAGTTTAAAACTAAAACTAATTTTAATTTCTATTTAATAGCTACTATAATAAGTATAGTACTAGGTAATAAAATTTAATTATAATTTATTTAACGGTTATCCTAATATACGACTTTTAAATATTTTGCCTATAAAAAGTCTAAAAAAAATAATAAAAATAGTAAGAATAATAAAAAGTCTTTATAGGCTAGTACTAGCTCTAGTAAAAGGTTTAATTTTATTAATAAATATAATTTTTTTATTAACCTATATTACTACCTATTAAAAGAGTTCCGCGCTATTTAAGCTAAGAAAGTATATATATATTACCTAAGGTCTAGCTATATACTTAACTAAAATTAGCCTAAGTCTTATAAAAATAATTTAATAATCTTAGTACCTACTAAATAGCTCTAGATAATAAAAACTTAATATACTAATACTAATAATACTTATAATAGCGGTTATAATATTAAGCGTTAAAAAAAAGTATAGTCTTTAAAAATAGTTATTTTTAAAAACTCTTATCTACGTATAAAAAGAAAATTTTTAATACTTTTTAGCGTTATTTTATAGTAGAGTAATATATATTAATAAGCTAATTAAGTTTATAACTATATTTTACTTTATTAAGTAATATTTACTATATAGCTTATAGTTTATAAAAATAACTTATTACTACTACAGTATACGGTGCGACAAATTATTTACTAAATTATAATAAAAATTTACTATATAAGCTACTCTATAGCGCTTAGATAAAGCTAAAAGTATAAGTTAATATATTTAATAAAATATTAGTTACTGCGCGTATTCTTTTAAATAGTAGCTATACTAGGTAGATTATTAGTACTAATTTTATACGTGCCTATAAGCTTTAAATAATTATAGTATAAAGCCCTATTATTTTAAAACTTACTAATAGTAATATTATAGGTAAAATAATATATATAACTAAGGTACGTATAGTAATTAGAGAATATATTAATAAAAACTAGTACTAGATTATAAATATTATTAGTTATAACGTAATAGTTAAATAATTATAACTTATAATTTATAATCCTTTATATAAGTAAAGTAAAAGAATAATAGTATTTAAGTTAGACTATTACTATAGTAACTATCTATACTAGTCTTTATTTATTAAAGTAATATATAACTAGTACAGTAATAGTTATATTAAAATAATTATAATTATAAATAAAAATAGTATTAATATAGTAATTATTTTAGTTAAGGCTAATATAAAAATAGTTTATTATAATTTAGACTTTATTATTTAAATAATAATAAAAGTCTAAATACGTTTTAAAATAACTAATAACGCAGATATTACCTAACGTATTTATATAACTTTTATAAAAACTAAATAAATTACTACTATAGCTACGTAAGTTAACTTCTATAAGTTTTATTTAAAACTTAATTAACTACACTCTACAATTAATAAAATTAAATAAAAATTATTATAATAATTTTACTATATTACTAATTTATAAAATTTTAAAAAAGCTATTAAACTGCCTCTATATTAACCGGGCATTAACTATAAAATATATTTAAAAAAAAAAGGTAGCTAGCTAACTATATAATACTATTTTAAAGTATTATGTAAAAAGCCTAAGGTAATTAAAGCCTATATATAAATTAAAATAGTAAAAAAATATATTTATAAAAGTAATTTTTTAGTTACTGCCCTACTACTAGTTATTAAGAAGTCTAGAGGAGATATCTATATCTATATTAACTATTACTACCTTAATACAATTATAATTAAAAATTATAATATATTATTAAAGTTAAAATAGATACTTACCTATATAAATAAGGTATATATTTTTTTAAGTTTAATATTATTACAGTATTTAATAAGATCTAAATTAAAAAAATTAATAAATATAAAACTACTTTCCTTACGCGATTTAGCCTATTTAAATATATAATTATACTCTTTAGGCTATATAACGATCTAGACACCTTTTAATAATATATTAATTAGTTATTATATAAGTATTTAGATAACTTTTATTTAGTTTATTTTAATAATATTATTATCTTTAGTAAAAATAACTAAAATTATAAATAGTATTACCTTAAGGTACTATATAAGCTTTATAAAGCAGGATTATATTTTAATATTAATAATTATAAGTTTTTAGTTTAGCGTATTAGTTACTTTAGTATAATACTATCTATAAATAGACTAAAAATAGATTTAGCTAAAGTTAAAGCTATTATAGAGTAGTAATAATCTAAAATAGTTAAAAATATTTAAGCGTTTATTAAGTTTATAAACTTTTACTAGTAATTTATATACTACTTTTCTTAAGTTATTAACCTACTAATTAAATTAATACGCGGTGCTATAAGAAAAATTATATTAATATTTACTACTAAAAAGGCTTTTAAGTAGCTTAAACACGCCTTTATTAATACTTTAATACTTATTTATTTTAATCCTAACGTTCCGGTCTCGACAGAGACCTAAAGATTTTAGAGTTATAATAAAATAATTAATATAGAATATTCTATTTTATTTAGTTATATACTAAGCTATTTATTTTTATTACTTTAGACCTACTAGCTATTATTTCCTTATAGTCCTTATAGTCTTTATAGCCTAATTTAAAGAATCCCTTAGTATTTAGACCTTACGTATCTACTACGCTTTTATAATATTATATACCTATAGCTCTATAATATATTTAGGGTTATTTAGCCTATCCTTATATAAAGTCTTTAAGTTACTTTACTATTTTTATATAAAGCCTTTATTTAATTATAAAAGTCCTATAAATTATTAGTTTTTATAGTAAATTTTTTGGAATTATTATTATATACCGTCTTACGCTTTAAGTATTTAGTAGGTATTTAAAAGTACTAGTAATACTAGCTTTTTATTTAATTTATAAAGCGTTCTATCTTATTATCTATATTTTAGTTAAATCTTTAGTTTTTTAGTAATAGCTATTATAACTATATACTACTTTTAGATTATATTAGGCGTACTATTATATAATATTATATTATAAGTTGCGTAAGTACTACTGTTATTTTTTACTAATTATAGAATAAAGGTATACATATACTCCTCCTTTTTTAAAACCCCTTTTGGTCGCCCCGAGCCACCACAGCTACACTATATGTTTGATTAGTATATAAATATACTAATTATAGAATATTATTTATTTTAATTTTAACTTTTTTATTATTTCTTTTATTTATTTATTTAATATATATTTTTAATAGTACGCGCTGCGAGAGTCTATAATATAAGAGTCTATATATATATTACTAGTAGATTATCTATTTTATAGTTTATTAGGTATATAGGAGTCTAGTACTATAGTTAATAAAATATACTATCTTATATATTACGCTACGTACTATAAATATAATATTTTTTTTATTTCTTTGTAAATGCCTACTTAGCATTAGTTATAATAGTAAATATATAAGTGTAAGTTATTATAGAGTAATAAATTATACTAAGCTATAATATTATTAAATACTATTAAGTAGTTATTACGTGCCTGTCTTAGCGCTATCTTTTTTAATTAGGCTTAGTATAGTACCTTTAAGAGCTGGTTGTTAGGTCTTATAGTATATATAGCACTTTTCTTCTTAATTAAGTAGTTACTAATAGCAACTTTATTATATATATATAAAAAAAAAACTCTAACGCGTATATAATTATAAAAACTAATATATTTAATTAGGTTATTACTAGTATACTCTCTTAGTATAAAAATAATATTTTATAGTTTATTACCTTTTTTTTAATAAAAATAAAATTTATAAAGCTTAACTACCCTATTTATAATAAGGAGCTTATAGCAATTATTTACGCTTTTAAAAAATAATAATTTAAGCTTACTAGTACACTTAACTGTATAAAAGTATTTTCTAATTATAAAGCTTTAGAATACTTTATAATAACTAAATAATTAAATTACTAGTAAGCCTAATAGGCCCAGTTCTTATTAGAATTTAACTTTATAATTAAATATAGACCCGGTAAAAAAGGTATAAAATCTAATATATTAATATAATAAACTAAACACGTTTCTATAAATATATATAATAATTAAATATAGTACTAATAGTAGGTACTATTATTTTTTAAATAATTTAAACTATTTACGTATACTACGCGCGCTGCGTATAATAGTAGTTTCTAATATACTATATACTAAGCTAAGATCTTAATAAATATAATAGAATTAGATACTATAAACTTATTTTAATAGGTTTATAGAATTAGTAATAAAGGTATATATATACTCCTCCTTTTTCGAACCTCTTTTAGTTATTCTAAGCTACTACAGCCACACTTTTTGTTCGATTAATATATAAATATATAAAATTAGTAAAAAACTATTTATTTTTAATAATTAGGATAAGAATATTATTTTAAAACTTTATAATAGTCGTAAAAACCCTAATAATATAAACCTATTAAGGCTACTTAAAGCGGTTAGTCTTTATAATAATATTATTAAAGTTATAATTAATACTATAGAGAGCGGCGCGCGCTATATATCTTATTAATTTTCTTATAAATAAGGTATCTATATTAAGTTATAAGACTACTATCTTAATAATAACCTATTGTATATTAATAATAAGGTTTTTATTTATATAATAAGAAGTTCTGTACGCGTATTATATAATTATATTATAATAATAATACTACTAGATATAATAGTAAGTATAAAACTTATACGTAATTATTATAATACTATTATTAATTATATTAGATAAACAACGTTATACAATATATATATAATTATTTTACCTATACTAGAGTAAAATTAAAACGTAAAGGTAAGTATAGCTTATTATACTCTTTACTTATATAAAATATATATTAGATAAGTATATCTATTAACTTTATTACGCTATTACTTAAAAGCTATTATAATAATCGCGATTATAGATATATTATAATTTTAATTAACTAACTATTTAAAAAAAAAGTTTATTCTTTTAATATTTCTACACGGTAAAACTTATATATAAGCGTTTATTAAGTACGTCTAGTAAATAGAAAAATATTTATTAAAGTTTATAATTAATTATAGTACGTTATTTACGTTTTAGTTTTAAAAATAACTATATAAAAAAAATTAGTATAATACTAAAGTTATCTATAGTCTTCTATTTAGAAATAAATAGATAGATAAAAATTATTAATTAAATATTAAAAGCTTATTTACGCTACTTTATTAATTATAAATAAAATAACTAAATGAAGTTACTACCTATTATAGAACTTAAGGTAAATAATAATATTATATTAATAGGCACGACGCTGTTTAAAGCGATAAAAGAATATTTATTATATATAAATACTAAATCTCCTAGCGTATTATTAAAGGAATAAAAAATAATATATAACGTGTAAGCTATAAATAGACTTTATATATATATATATTATATAAAATAATAACTATATTTAGTACTAATATAGGTATAGATAAAAATAAAGGAATATACTAATAACTAATAACTACTAGCCCTAGAGATTTACGTAGGCAATTAAATTATATTTAATATATATAATATCTATACGCGTTACTCTAGAGGATTAAAAAATAAAAATCTTAAACTAGTTAAAGTTATAGACGTTTATAAAAAGTAATTAAATAATTACTATAATATAGACTAGACCTTTAAATTTAACTTTACTAATTATACTATACTTAAAGACGTCTATCTGTAGTTTTACTTATAATTATTTTATTTATAAAATATAACACTGCTACTACGGCAGCAGTAAGAGCTATAAGGACTAATTATAGGGGGGTGATATTAGGAAAGACCAATTGAAAAAGTTACCTTTTTTAAAATAATATAACTTTTTAGTTATAAGGCCTAAAAATACGCAAAAAATAAGGTTTTTAAGAGAAAAACTAGCCTATTCTATTTACCTACTTAGGGGCTATTTACTAAGGGGTTTAGGGGTAAAAAAAAATTAGTAAATATAGATAATCTTTAGGATCCTACTTTAGCCTATTATAACTTTTTATTTAAGATGTAAAATTTGCTTATTTTTATATATATAATAATAGTACTTATAATATATAAGTTTATAGAGTATTCTTATATATTTATATATTATTTATATAATTATATATAAAAGTCTCTTTTTTAAATTTTTAATAATAAACTAGTAAATAATAAATTACTAGTACTTAGTACAGTAGCCTTTAGCTTCTATAACTACTTTATAATAATTAGGAAGAGATAAAATAGAGTAATTAATAACTTTTTATAGTATATTCTACTACTCCTTATTAATAACTCTTTTAAAGGCCTCTATACTTTTTAAACTATTTCTTACACCTAAATTAGCCTTTTTATTTTTAATTAGCTTTAATTTTAATAAACTCTATATATTTTCTATAGGGCCTAAATCAGGACTATAGGCTAGATAAGAAAATAGTTTAATTTTATTATTTTTAAACTAAGTTAAAACGTCCCTAGTTTTATAAATAGGGACGTTATCTAGTTAAAATTACTAACTTATATTAATATTATTATAAAGATTATAATTATAATATAATATAATAATATATTAGTCGCCTACACAGTTACCGCAGCCACACTTTTTATACGATTTATATATAAAGAAAATATATAATAATATATATATATATATATATTATTATATTATTAAAAAGAGGATTAAAAAATAGATATATAACTTACCATATTTTATTAAGGGTTTAACTTTAGATATAAGGACTTTATTTACATAGTCCTTACTAGTATAAGAAGTAAAAGAATTAGGTATTTTAATAAATACTAAATTACTTCTACCTTTTATTTAAATTACACTCTAAACTTGTAGGATAATATCGTAGCCTATAAAATAATTAATATAATAAATATTAGAAAACTAAAACTATAGCCTAAAAATATATAAAAAGTTATATAGTTAAATATTTTAAAAAGTTAAAATAACTTACTTCGTGATTAGCGAACAGCTAGTTCTATTCTAACCCTATTATTATCCTTTTTTTTATAATACTCCTTTCTAGCTCTACCCCTTTATATTGCTGACTTATTAGAAAATATAATCTTTTTTAAATTTATATTTTTTATATTTTTAAATTATCTTTAGCGTATTTTACTCTTTTTTTTGTGTTTTTTTTATTAATTATTAGTTTTTTTATACTTATATTAGTTTTATAACCCTCCTCTTTTAAAACTCTTAATAATTGTCTTTTTAAGATCTCTAGATTATTTTCTAGTAGTATACTTTTATTATCCTTTTTATAACTTCTAGTTAAGTTTCTATTAATAACTCTTTTATTTCTTTTTATTAACTTTTTTTTACCCCCTATATAAACTTTTTTTATATTATAATTATCTTTCTCCTTTTTTTTTCTATTTATAGCGTTATAAATACTTTATTAATACTTTTTTAAAGTAGTAGCAATTATAATAGAAGAGTTATTTACTTTTAAAAGTATATTAACTTTATATTCGAGTTTTAAAAGATTTAGAGCCATTTTAAGAGAATAGGAGTTTAAGTTTATAAAAGTTAAAAGATACTATTTTATACTATAATCTTAGTATTATATTACGTAATTAGTAATTATATAAGTCTTAGCAATATTTTTATAATTAATATAATTTTATTATTAGATTACTAATATACTTCGAAAATCTAGTCACGTGACCTATACTAGGCCTAAAAGGGTATAATTAAAATTTTAGTTAAATATATTTACTAACTAAACAGTTATAGGAACCTAAAAAAGGGATTAAAAAATTTACTATATTTAGGTAATTTTAATTTATTACAGGTAATAAATATAACGTAGCTAAAATTCTATTAATAATGTATATAATTTTCTCTTTAACAAGGTATTACTTACGTAATTTTAGGCCTATTATTAAATTTTATATAAATTTTTAAAAAAGATAACTTTTTTAATTAGTCTTTTCCAATGTCACCCCCCTATATTATAAATAAAAGTTTACTAGTTTATAATATTAAATTAATACTAGACTATAAGATTAATAAATATATAATTAACCCTAGTACGGGCCGTAAAGGCCTATTAAAATTTTTTATTAAGTAAAAAGATTTTAATAACGCTAACTAATAATTTTACTTTAATATTATAGGCTATTAAAAATATTTTATAAAATACTATTAGCGTTATCTGTAAACGCTCTAATAATTAAGTATATTTTTTCTAAAGGCTTACGATATATAAATAGCCATTACTTAGTTTATAATATATAAATAATTAACTAATAATAAATAACTAAAAGTAATTAATAAGTAATAAGATATAACTAGTAGATAAGTAGTATAATAAAATTATAAGGACGATATAGCTTAGTATAAAAAATTCTTTTAGAGCTATAGGTAATAGATAAAAAAAACTAAGCTTACCTATTATACTTATATCTCTAATAGTTAAGTTATAATAAAAACAGCTCTATAGTTTACTATTTAAGTAATTATATATTTTACTACTTTAATAGGAATATTTTACTTTTATAAATATTTAACTCCGCCCTACTATATAAAAGTTAAGGATATATAAAGCTAATTATAAAGTTTTAATAATAAAGCTTTTTAAAGGGGGGGATAGTATTATAGGTAAACGCGCTTTTATTTAAATATAAGCGCTTAGACAGGTACGCCTAGGCTAGCCTATGCTAGTATTTTAGTATATACTTTTATTTTATTTTAGGATACTTAGTTAGCTTTCTATACGTAGATTATTATTAAATATTAATATTTAATATTTACTTTTAAGTCTCTGTAACAGAGCTATTATAAAAGAGTAAAATAATTTACTATAAAAAGTTATTAATAACTGTATTTAATTCCTCCCTAACTATTATAAGGTAGTTATAGAAGCGAATGGCTACTATACTAAATACTAGTAATTTATTATTTATTAGTTTATTATTAAAAATTTAAAAAAGTAACTTTTATATCTAATTATATAATTAATATATAAATATATAAAAATATTTTATACACTTATATATTAGAAGTACTTTTATAATATATTTAAAAATTAGCCAATTTTACATCTTAAATAATAAGTTATAATAGTCTAAAATATAGTTTTAAAAATTCTAAATATTTAGTAAATATTTTTTACCCCTTAGGGACTCGCTAAGCAGGCCCTAACAGGTTAAATAGATTAGGCTGGTCTTTCTCTTTAATATAGTATTTTTTTTATATTTTTAGGCCTTATTATTAAAACGTTATATTATTTTAAAAAAGGTAACTTTTTAGAGTACTCTTTTCCCAATATTACCCCCCTGTAATAAATATAAAAGTATATATATACTTACGCTAGTAAATAGGTTAAGATTAGATTAAAATTAAATTATTTAATTAGGTTTAAAGCTAAGTCTTAAGTAAGTAAAAATACTAAATTTTTTAAGAAAAACCGTATATAGTAGAGGTTTAATTCCTCTCTTTATCGTAAGTATTCTTTAAATACGCCTACTTTACTAGTAAAAAGTAAAATATTTAGAGGTATAGAACACCGCTAAGGAATTAATATAAAACTATAAGAAGTTAAAATCTCTATATAGAATACGTAATATTTAAAAATATTTTAAACTAATATTACTATCTAAAATTAAATAAGAAAAAAATCTATTCCTAAATAGGCTTACCGTAGTAAACTAGGCCTAATTAGGTTAATAAATTAGTAATTTAATACAACTTTATTTAGTAATATAACCTAAAAATATACTAGTTAAGAATTAAAGAGTCGGTTTTAGTTTATTTAGGAGATAAAGCAGTTTTCTTAAATACTTATTATAATAAAAAATTTTTAAAAAAAATATAACAACCGTAAATAAGTCTATAAACCTAATAGCTATAATTCTAAAATTATAATATATATTAATTATAAGACTATATTCTATATATAGAAACTAAAAATAATATTTTTATTTACTAGATTCTATATAATATAAAATCTATATAGACTTTATTTTAAAACTTTAAATTATAAAGAATCTAATATATAAAAATATTATTTTTAATTTAGATATATAACAGTTTTATAATTATAACTATTATAGTTATTAAATTATTTAAGAGTTTCTTTAAATATTTTAGTATTCTTACTTAGGTAAAACTTAACGTAGTTTATATAGAAGTAATCTATTTACTACCCTATATATACTCCTCCTGTTTTAAAATCCCTTTTAGTCGCCTACACAGCCACCACAGCCATACTCTTTATTTAATTAATATATATAAATATATAGTTATTATAATACTAGTTTAACAAAAATATAATATACTACTATAACTAAAAATTAATAAGAAAATACTATTAAATAAGACTATAATACTAAACGGTAATACATACTCTTCTACAATTCTAATTTAATTTAATAATTACAAATATAGCGCGGTTAAGTAGGCCGTTAAGTAAGGCGTGGAACTGATCTTCGCAGGGTGCTACCGCCGTACGCCATCCCCAGTACATCTGGGCATGCTACATAACAACACGACTCCGCACCAATCAAATCTCACAATCCAGGACTACCCGCCTCGTATACTCCTCTCCAGGTTTCCAAGTCCCACCATGGCACCTAGTGCATGGCTGAGAGCCTTGTGGAGTAACCCTGTGGGAGGCCTGTGACGAGGCCAAGAAAAGGTGCGTAACGTTGATCGTCGGTGTCAATTGGTGATAAGTACAGTGCGACGCTCTCCGAATTGCACAACCACTCTCACCACACCGTCAACTCGATCTTCAGACCTTTGCTTCTCTCCCAATTCACCACAATGACGCGCTGGTACCCCCGCGATACCCTCTGGCAAGGCCCCCAAAAGCACTACTTTAACATCTCCACCTTTCGCTCCTTCGTCTTCATCATCTACGTGGTCCTCGTCATCGTCGAAGGCACCCTCTTAGGCAAGTGGCGCCGCAACTGGGACTATCACTCTGACACCTTGAGCGCCCCGTAAGCCCTCTCCCTCCCCATCCCGCATCCCAATCCATCACTAATTCTCCGCTTAGCTTCGATTTCTGGTTTCGCCACGCGCCGTACCTCATCATCGATGCCGTACTTTCCCTCACCATGGCGTACTGCATCTACCGCGGGAAATGGCACCCCGTCGCCGCGCTCGTCACGTCTATCTTGGCGTTCTTCCTCTGGACTATAGGGTGTCTGATAGTCGCGCTTACGGGGTATTACAGCGAGTACTACTTTAAGCAGAGGCATCAGTGGGAGAGCATTGCGTATGGGGAGAGTGCGCTGCAGGGGGTTATTGCGATATGCTATTTTGCGATGATGGGATTCGCGGCGAAAGCTGTGCATGTGTGGAGGCGGAATGGGAAGAAGGCGCCGAGGAGTGCGGAGGAGAGGGTGGACGAGTTGAGGATGGAGGATAGGGGGAAGGGGGGCGCGGGGGAGATTGTGGTGTAGGGGGAGGATATGAAAATTATGAGGAACCTTGGAAACGATGTCTATGTTTGATTATAGAAGTTTACATAATGTGTAATGGCTGCAGAAGGAAACATCACGTTTAAGCCTAAATGCCACGAATTACCGAACTGAAAAATGGTTAGAGTCCTTGGCGCTATCCTCCGTGTACTCAACTACTGGGGGCTCCCACTTCTTGTGAGATCCGAATGTATCTTATCCATGTGCCTGGCCAGGTGGTCTTTCCGCGAGAAGCCATTGGTTTTCCTCTTGCACCAAGGCACAGTACACCTGAACTTATTGACGCGATCACTTCCAGACTCTTGTCGATGCTGGCGCGTGGCGAGATGACGTTCGAGGTCATTTCTTGAAATGAACCTTTTCGTGCAAGGTTGGCAAGGGCAGGCGAATCGACGCTTGCGGGCTCCGGGTTTGCGAAGAGCCTCCGGCGTACTGAAACCTATTAGTTCTGTGGCAGGCGATTCGAAAGCTGGACTTCTACTCACCTCATCAACTGCGAGAATTTCCGATCTATGACACGTTCGATCTCGCGCAAAAGTATGGTGTCCTTGTTCGTATTGGTAGCTTCAGTGGCGGATTGGTTTGACGTCCTCTGCTGAGAATCCGAGCTTGTACCTAGTGGTTGCCTGAGGATACATGCAGAGACATCGAAGTTTCCAAGACCCAAGTCCGAATCACCGCGTGTCGCGGGGTCGTCTAGCTACATGGTGTTGAAGCCTAACAACCCCTTGCTTGAGCCGGTAGTTGTCATCGTTAAATTCGGTGCCACTTGGATAGTTTCCCCAACCTGTAGCTGATTGTCGTGGGTATTTCCAAGGAAGGAAAAGTTGTGGAGGGGTGTCTACATGCTTAGTATCTGTGTATGTCAAACCAATCGTAGGAAGAAGCCTACCAGCTCTGCCGAAAGTGTTGGATCAATATAGTCTCTGTCATAAAGAGTCTGCGATGTAGCAAAATCTAAAAGCACCAAGGGAATTGCGGTAGTCGGCTCTTGAACCGCTTCTTCAAATAAACGCGCTTCGTCGGTGGACGCTAAAAACGCCGGATGTCCCTAAAGTGCATGAGTACGGGAATGCGTTGACCTAAGAGACGAAGATACCCACCAGGCTCCAATTCTGGTTTTGCGCAGGTGCATACCAGTTAACATTAACAGCGGGAGCCTGGTGGGCATCTTGCCCGGCAGCATAGGTATCACTCTTCGTCTCGCTAGCCTCGCCAGCCGACAGAGAGCCCACCAGGCACCCAGAACTTGTCATCCAGTCTTCAAGTACGTTTCGTGCCTTTACACCCTCAGATATGTTTTCAGAGCTGCAAGGCGAACCGAACTTTGGAGCTGTATCAGACTCCATAGAGGACTGTTGCAAGCAGAATGAATACGGTATCGAGGTTGCTGTTACAAAATAACTTTCAGACTTGAACGTCCCAAGTCGCAAAGTGGCTCCAGTGGCTCTCGCCAGTGCAGGCGGCTACAAAAAGAGTGCGAACGATGTCAGTGATTCGAGAAGAACGCGCAGTTTGTGATCTAGAACGCATGCACAGAATCACCAGCAGATGGATCGAAGATACAGGGGGGGGGGGGGGGGGGGGGGGGATGGGGGGGGGGGGGGGGGGGGAAAAAAAAAAAAAAAGCAGGCCCGGATCGCCGGTTCGGGGTGGGAGGCGGAGTCCAAAACCGCACAGGGCCCCGGGGAAGGAGGAAGGAGAAATCTTTTTCGGGCTAGGGACCGGGGGCCAAGAGTCCTGGTGTATTTTGCGCGGGGGAGTGGG
>JASEKS010000541.1:0-15783 GCA_030770415.1 Pleoardoris graminearum | reverse complement strand
TTATATTATATTATATTATATTATATTATATTATATTATATTATATTATATTATATTATATTATATTATATTATATTATATTATATTATATTATATTATATTATATTATATTATATTATAATTATAGTCTTCATTTTTATATTTATTTAGATTAGTAAAATTAATAAAATCAGGCCCCGGTTTATAAAATAATAGACGTTTTTAACTAGTTTAAAAATAATAAAATTACAGTTTTTCCTTACCTAGCCTATAGGCCTAATTTAGCCCCTATAGAAAATATATAGGGTTAGTTAAAATCTAGACTAAATAAAAATAAAAAGGTTAATTTAGATATAGGATTAAGTTTAGAAAGTATAAAGTCTTTTAAAAAAAAACTATTATAAAAGAGTAGAGGCCGATAACTACTATAGTAAACTATTAGTTACTTTTATAACTTTATTTTTATAAAATAAAAGTTATATTTATTTTTATTACTGTTTACTTTACCTATATATATATAGGTACACCTTATCTAGAGTTATTGCTATAACGTTACGCAACTCTAGACTAGCTATTTAAACTTTTACTATATTACGTTATTAATACTAACTTTTAATAAACTTTTTACATAGTAATTATAATAACTTTTTTACTAGCACTAATAACTTATAACCTTTTTAATAGTAATTAAAGTATTAAAATATAGTATAGTACTCTTTATAGAATCTTTTAATCCTTTTATAATAACTATTAACTACCTAATAGTAAGCTTCTATAACTACCTTACAGCGCTATAGTATATTCTTCTTCTACTACCTACTACTTATTTTAAAGTCTTACTTTTACGTGTACGTATATTCCTACGCCTAAATAATTTTAATTACTTTAATAAACTTTTTTTACTAAAGCTTTACTTCTTTTACTACTCTAAAAAAGTTTTTTTTTATTATTATTAAAGTACTATTACTACTACTACCGCCGCTGTTTTCTACTTTAAATAAAAAAGTTTTACTCTTTTTACGCTATTATACTATAAAGTTTACTATATTACTATATAACTAAAAGTAGACTTTAACGTCCTTATAGATATTATTAAAACTAAAAATTATATTTATTTTAAGTAAAAAAAGACGCGTTAGGATTAAATTAAAATTAAAAATATTAAATAAAATTTAGCCTATTAAGTAAACTAGCCTGTTGTACTGCGCGGAGATAGAAGTTAGAATAGTTTTTAATATAACTTAGCTAGTTATTGCTATTAGCAAAAGCCTATACTATATATTAAAAATTACCTAGTAAACTAATTATTAGACACTACAACGCTAATATTATATATATAATAATAATAATAAAAGATTTCTAGACTTTAAGTATATAGTATTTATAAAAAGAAGAGAAAGCTACTATAGTTACTATTTTAAACGCGCTATATAGTCTATAGTTTTTAAAATAATAATAACTTATAGATACTCTATTACTATATTATAGTTATTACCCTACTATTATTATAGTTACCGCCTAATAAGTTATTATTTATTAAATTATTACTCTACTACTATAATATTTAAAAAAATTTATATTTAATAGACTCTAGTTATCGCGCCTCTATTTTTACCTACCTTTATTAAGTAAAGACGTAGTGTATATAAAGTTAATATAACTCTTACAGATAAACGTAAAGAAATATATATATAGGTAGTATAGCGTTTAGTAATAGTTAATATTTTTATTTATAATTATAAATCCTTTTTTACCTATAAAGATATAACTTTTTTTTTATCTATAAAGATAACTGCGATACTAAGTACGCCTATTTATCTACTTAGCCTATATACTAAAGAAAAATATATATATTATATATAGGCTCCCCCTTAAAACTTTTAAATATTAATTACCTTTAGTATTTTTATAGAGATTTTACTATTTTTTATTTATTACTCTCTAGGCTCCGCGCTTAAAATATCTTTACTCTTACTTTTACTACTACCTTTATTTTTACCGTATTTCTTATACTAAAAAGTACCTACTATATTTATAAAATACCTATTTTACCTATTAACTCTACTATGTACTATATATAATATTTTTTTATATTTTTTTTTAGCTTTATCGTATCTTTATACACCTTTATTAATAATTTTTTTAGAACTACTAATACTACTAATCTGATATTTAATACTTTAATTACTTTTTTAATAGATAAAACTACTATTTTATTTATAAGACTATACTTATAGTTAAATATAATTATAATTTTAAAATTTATATTTTCTCTATTAGTTATCTTTAGACAAATAAGGTACTTATACTAGTAAGTATTTACCAGAGTTATATCTTTATTACCCGTAAAATAAAAGAATATTATAGAAAGAGCTTCGCTAACTATACTAAGTACTAATAGCTTAAGATTAATTAAAATTATCTTATTATTAGTGTTAATAAGAGGAGGAGTAGTATTAAAATTTAAATATTATTAATAGTATTAGTGTATATATTATAATATACCTTTACGCTTAAAGAATATTTTAAAAATTATTTTAATAAACGTTTAGCTATACTATTAATAAAAATAAAAATAAAACTATATAGGTAGTAGTAACTACTACTACTTATATATCTTTATAAATATAGTATCTGTACTAGACTTTTTTAATTTAATATTTTTTAGGGGGAGAGTACGTTAAGTGCTTAGCACAGTGCTATATCTTATTTAATTTAGTTTTACCTAACTTTTTTAATATATTAAGTATAATGGTATATATATACTTCTCTTTTTTTAAAATCTCTTTTAGTTACTCTAAGCTATTACAGCTATGCTATTTATTTAATTAATATATAAATATATAAATATAGAAAACAGTAGAATAAAATACTATAAAAAATTATTAATAACTATATATTATCTTTTTATAACTATTATAAGGTAGTTATAGAAGCTAAAAGCTACTATACTAAATACTAGTAATTTATTATTTACTATTTTATTATTAAAAATTTAAAAAAGTAACTTTTATATATAATTATATAATTAAGAAATAAAGGTATATATATATTCCTCCTTTCTTAAAACCCCTTTTAGTCGCCCCGAGCCACTACAGCTACACTTTTTATTTAATTAATATATAAATATATATAGATATATAATTAATATATAAATATATTAAAATATTCTATATACTTATATATTATAGATACTATTATAATATATATAAAAATAAGCCAATTTTATACATTAAATAAAAAGTTATAATAATCTAAAATAGGACTATAAAAAAGTCTTAAGTTTACTAATTTTTAATTACCTCTAAACCTCTTAGTAAGTATCCCCTAAGTAGGTAAATAAAATACGCTAGTCTTTTTCTTTAAAACGGTAGTTTTTACGTATTTTTAGACTTACTAATATATATATTTATATACTAATTAAATAAATAGTATAGCTGTGGTAGCTTAGGGTAACTAAAAAAAATTTTAAAAAAGAAGGAGTGTGTGTATACCTTTATACTTAATATATCGAAAAAGTAGGCTTACTAATTAATAAGTTATATAACTTTAAAAAAGGTAACTTTTTAGATTATTCTTTTCCTAATATTACCGCCCTATAAAAGTTATATAAATACTACTATAAAGGTATATACGTACTCCTCCTTTTTTAAAACCCCTTTTAGTTATCCTAAGCTACTACAGCCACACTATTTATTCAATTAATATATAAATATATAAATACTACTATTATTTTAGACTAGTTAGAAAGAATTACTTAGTTTAACTATAACTTTTTTATTATTATTTTTTTTTATAAAGGCATACACATACTCCTCCTTTTTTAAAATCCCTTTTAGTCGCCCTAAGCCACCACAGCCACACTATTTGTTCGATTAGTATATAAATATATTATTTTTTATATATATTTATTTAATATATATCTTTTACAGTATACGTTGTAAGAATTTATAATATAAAAGTCTATATATATATTACTAGTAAGGTATCTATTTTACGATTTATTAGGTATATAAAAGCCTAATACTATAGTTAATAAAATTCACTATCTTATATATCGTGCTACGTACTATAAATATAATATTTTTTTTCTTTACAGATACTTACTTAGTATTAATTATAATAGTAAATATATAAGTATAAGTTACTATATAACGTAATAAATTATACTTAGCTATAAATTTAGTAAGTATAATGAAGTAGTTATTATATATCTATTTTAGTAAATACTATTTTTTTTTAATTAGACGTAGTATAGTACCTTTAAAGAGTTTATTATTAATTTATATAATATATTTAGTACTCTTTTTTTAAATTAGGTAGTTACTAATAGTAACTTTATTATATAAAAAAAAACGCATATAGCTAATAAAAGTAAATATATTAGAAAATTAAAACTAAGAAAAAGTCTAGAGTATGTCTATATAGTAGTTAATATTTAAAAGTTTTTATAAAAACATATATATATAAATAAGTATATTCTTTAGTATATAGACTAGATAAATAGATTAGAAGATAGGTATACTTAGTATTATATTATTATATATAAGAATAGAGATATAATTATAAATAAAAATATTAACTATTATTAGACGCTATACTACCTATATAGGTAAAGGAAAAAGTAATAAAAATAAAAATAATTTATATTTATAAAGATATATCTAAATAAGTAATTAATAAATTATTATTATTATTATTACTAACTAGATATATATATATAAAATTAATATGTGTTAAGTTTAATAAATACTTATATAATATATAATAAAATATTTACTAATAAATATTAATACTTTATACTAAACTTGTCTCTCTAGTTACCTAGTTTAAAAATATATAATTATTTATTTATTTTATTTAATTAATATTAGCGTATTATATTAGTATTATATTATATATAAATATTATTAATTAATATTAATAAAATTAACATAGGATAATAATTAATTAATAGTTATTAAATTATTATAATATTAAACTTTTTAAAAAAAATTATAAAGAGTATTTTTAATAGTACGTCTTTAAATTATTTATATTTTAGTTATTACTAGACCTAATTAGATAATATATAACTCGTTTTAAATAGAAAATCTAGTATTACTTTTTTATATTTTAGTTTCTAATTAGGGTTAGTATTAATTAATATTAAATAATAAAAGATTTTATATACGTACCGCTATCTAGCCTATTTAATTAAATAAATTAAACTAATTTAGTAAACGTTATTTTATATTAGTTAAATTAGTTTACTAGAGCATAATTTTATAAATAAAGTTTATAGTTAACCTATAACTATAAAAATAGTTAAAATATATAAATTTAATATTAGAGTATTCTTTCTAAAGAGTATTAGTAATACGTATATAAGATAAGTGTATTATAGCGCCTCTGTTTTTACCTACCTCTATATTAAGTAAGGACGTAGCGTACACTAAGTTAATAAAGCTCCCACGGATAAACGTAAAAAAAGAAATAAAATAAGCGTATAAGTAAAAATTAATTAATTTAATAGAATAGATTTAATAAAATAGATTTAATTAAATTTAATTATATAGATTTAATAAAATATAGTTTATAAAATAGATGTAATAAAATTTTATAAAATTATTATTTAGAGATATACACTATACTTAATAGTAAAAATAAAGAGACTACTTTTTTAATACATTAAGTATAAATGTATACATATACTCCTCCTTTTTTAAAATTCCTTTTAGTCGCCTACACAGCCATTACAGCCACACTCTTTTATTTAATTAATATATAAATATATATATATATATATATATTTGTATATTAATCGAACAAATAGTGTAGCTATAGTGGCTTAGGGCAACCAAAAGGGGTTTCAAAAAAGAAGGAGTATGTGTATGCCTTTATACTTAGTATCGAAAAAGAAACATATATATATATAAATAGAGTTATATATATAAATTATTTATCTTATTCAATATATTATATTTATTTATATATATATTCTCTATCTCTATTTTTATACTTATATTTAATAATAATATAAAATATTAATAGTGTAGAGAAAAGTAAAGTTTAACTTTTAAAATATATTAAACGTTATATAGAGAAATACTTTACTATAATTAATACTTTATATACTAGATATAGATTATATTACTATATAGATTATTATTTTTTATACTATATCTTTTAAGTAGACTACAATACTACTATAATTATTTTATATTTTTACTATATAGTTACTAAATATTAAAAATAAGTATATTTTTATAATATTACTTAATTGGTGTAGCTTTTTAGTCTAAAATATAAATATGTTACCTAACGTTTTTAATATATTAAGTATAAAACTATATATATATACTTCTTATATTTATATATTAATCGAACAAAAAGTGTGGCTGTAGTAGCTTAGGGCGACTAAAAGGGGTTCGAAAAAGGAGGAGTATATATATACCTTTATTATATACTTCTTTTTTAAAATCCTCTATACGTACTGTAAGCCATTATAATTATACTTTTTATTTAATTAATATATTAATATATAAATATATAGCCTTAATATATTAATATATTTTACTATATTTTAAACTAAAACTTAAAAAACTGCGCTATAGTATAGTATATAGTATTAGTAATACTCTTATCTTAAAAAAGTTAATACTACGTAGTTATACTATTTATTAGGTACTATAGTATATAATAAAGAAGTAAAATATATCTATAATAACGATTAGAAACTATTTTAGAATAAATAATAAATAATTTATAGTAAAAAATAATATTATTAATCTATAATAAGTACTTAGGAGTACTCCTACATTTATATATATATATAATATATTTTTTAAATATTTTAGATTTTTACAACATATGAAATGCCGAAATATAATAACTTATAATAATATATTTATAAAAATAACCTATAATAATAATTCCTTATAGAAATATTATAATAGTTTAAATTTATATTCTTTACAAATATTGTTTTAATATCCTTGTAATACTATCTCCAAAAAGGGGGCCCGCGCGGTATGGTGGTACGAAAATTATTTATAGACATTTCCTATACGATTTCCTCGCGTGTGTCTCTAGATAAGACGCAACCTGATACCTCCCCCGGAGGGCCGTTCCATTTCGCATACGGACCAGTCGGCGAGTGTACCCTCGCCGCGGCCACGCCCGGCCGTTCCCTGCGAAGAAGAGACGTACAGTTCCAATTCCTGATCAAGGACCCCTTCTTCTACCACCAGTTAGACCACCGGTTCAGATGTGCACAATGCCATCCCTCGCATGAGTGCGTGTGCGCCGCCTAAGGGCATATATATTCGTCTCAATCGTACCGAACGCTACTCGCGCACATTTTAGACTACGAACACGGTGGTGGAAACAACTCTCTGATCGCTGCATTGATCGGCTCGCTATGGCATCCCGGGCACCGACAGAACTATGTAATATCTTAGTCACCACTCACTTCTAGCACACTCTATAACGTACTTTCTGTGTTGGCGGCAGCGGACTAGCAACGCCGTCGTAGTCGATACATTTGATCATGTTTTCTTTGGTCAAGGGCGAGGATTTCTGGATAGCAAGCCCTGCGAGGCATTGGCTGGAATTGATGATGTCGAGGCATGCGTATTCGTCTTTGGGACAGAGGTCTTGTTCCGCGATGGTGGTGGTCAAGAGGAAGACAAAAGTGGTGACGGCGAGGGGGAAATGCATGTTTGATGTCCTTCTGCGCTGCGATAGAGTTCGAAGATAAGAGATGCGTCAGTGAAGTATTCCTGTCTGTATCAGAGCAAAGAAGCAGAGAAGGGGGGCAATTTTCAAAAAATGCCCCACCTTGGCACTCTCATTAAAGCCCCACACCATGCGTTCGTTGGGAACAATATCTGCGTGGTGTTTATTCGGGCATGGATGTAAATTAATAGGATGCAACATCAATGTCAGCGCGAGATACTCTTATCGTGGCAGAATCCCACTACAAATTCAGTGATCGAGCCATTCAGGCGCTACGGAACCAAGATGTTTTGGCGAAGTCTGCTCGCTCTGGCACTCATAACGCCTAGCAGTGCTGTAGTTCGTTTCCACTGCTCGCAGCTCGTCCGAGAGAGACTGGACCCGTTGGTTGAGCCCGGCGCAAATCCATCCGCGCATGTTCATCAGATTGTTGGCGGCGTATGTGCCATCCTGTTATCTTCGTTTATTGTCTCAAAGATTAAACAGAACTCGTTCAACGCGACGATGGACCCAGATAAGGATATGCCTGGCGAGAGCACCTGTACGACGTGCACATTTGCGGACGACTTCTGTGAGATCGGTCCCTCGCCGGCGCAGTACTACAGTGCTGATACATATCGACCAATGCAGCAAATTATTGGACTGCAGTCCTATACTTTCGAGCACGAAACGGAACCTACAAGCGTGTGCCCAACATAGGAAATAACCAGTTCGAAAAGGCGAACGGCGGCCTCACCATATATTATATGCAAGACGCGATATACGATGAGAATCAGAAGTCAAGCGTGACAGCTTTTAAGCCGGTTCAGTCCCGCCCTTTGACAAAGGACTCACAGACGTGGAGGCTGACAGAAGCAGGGCTTCCGCATGTTCATCGGCGACGTGCACGCTAGGACTCTCGCGGAGGCTTCGCGCTTCAGATATCTCACCTACACGTGCATGGACACCTGGACGCAACGGGCACCGGAAACGATAGCGTTCCCGGAGAAGAAGTGCAAAGAGGGCATCCTGACCACCCTGCGCTTTCCCACCTGCTGGGATGGGTAAGTGTCTATTAACCGCGTCACGTCTGCATCGTCTGCATCGTCCACTGACACTGCGCAGAATGAACCTCGACAGTCCGGACCACATGAAACACATGAGGCGAGTGCTGAACATCCACAGCAAGCGTATAACCCATGCTAACCATTCCAGTTACCCCGAAACCGGAACCTTCGAGAGCGGCGGCCCCTGCCCATCCACACACCCCGTCCGCACCGCACAAGTCATGTACGAGGTCCTCTGGGACACAAAGCCTTTCAATGACTTAGAATGGCCCGCGGACGGAAGCAACCCGTTCGTATGGTCTTTCGGCGACGCGACTGGGTACGCCAACCACGCCGACTATGTGTTCGGGTGGAAAGGCGATGCGCTTCAGAAGGTTTTGGACTCTCCGTGTACCTTCCGCACGAACTGCTCCGAGTATGGGCACAAGCTACAGTCGGTGGATGACATGAACAAGTGTAAGCGGAAGCCAGTGGTGAGCGAGGACATCGATGGGTGTAAGTTGCGAATCCTGCCCTTTATTTCTTGCTGCTGTGCAGAGCTGACGAGATGACGCAGGGCTTGATGCTTTACCGGGAGGATATCACTCTCAATATGGTCCAGCTTCTACGTAGTGCCTTTCTTTGAGAACTGAGCTCTTGTTTAATTAGTGATTGGAGGCTGAAATTCAAGGTCAAATTCAGTTGTCTATCGTTTGACTGCCCTGCATTACCAGGCTCAGGTGTACTTCCTCGTTCATCGGCCTGATTCTCATCGTTTGCGTGGTCCGAAATCAACCAGTGGCTAAGGATCGGCCGACTGCATGGCGGTACAACATACGCAAATAAGCTTGTGCAACATAGTGGCACGGTCTTGCGGCGCAGTCTTGCAGGCTCGAGCCCCCCATACCGCGCCCCCTAGGTAGGCTAAGATAATATTATATGGATGTTAACACAATAATTATAAAAGAATATAAATTCAAGTTTTCATAATATTTTTATAGGGAAATTATTATTATAGGTTATTTTTATAAATATATTTTTATAGATTAATATATTACTAATATATTTTAAGCTTATAATATTATAAAAGGGGCAATATTTATATATAAAAAACACTCTTTAGTACTTTTTTTTTTAAAAAAAAAAATAGACGCTAATTTTTACTATACCTACCGAATTAGAAAATAGCTATTTGCTTCTTTTATTATATCTTAAAAACGTTTCTTTTTTTATTTTATTTATAGATTATTATATTACTAAATAAAGCTATAATTAAATTACTAATTTATTTAATTTAATTAGGTCTAGTTTACTACACTAAGCTTATTTAAAAATAGATTTTTATCTTATTTATCTATAAATAGTAATTTTTATTCTAAAATATATTATTTTTCTTTATAAATATAATGTATTCTATATAGATATTTTAGGTTTTTATAGTTTTATATTAATTTTTTAATAATACTCTATACTCTTAAAAAACTCTATACTTATTATAAAAAATAGACGCGTTTAAAAAAGACTATAATAAAAAAAATTAAACTTTTAATATATAGAACACTTTAAAAATTTAAGAAATTTTTTTATTTTTAGATATAATTATTAAAAGTAAGTTAAAAAGGATATAGGCTGGCCTAAAAGTAAAGTAGTATAGTATAAAGATATATATATTTTTATTATATATACGGGTAGGAGGAGGCGTATAAAGAAGAGATAATAAAAGCGCTGTACTAAAACTAATAAGCTACTAGCTATACTATAGCTAGTAGTAGTATATACGCTTCTACTAAAAAAGTTTTAATAAAAGAAATAATAAAGTTTAGTAAAAATATTATATTAAAAGCACGCTACTATAAAATAAGTTATAGTTATTTTATATAATACTTCCTTAATAATAGTTCTTATTATTATAAGTTACCTTATTATTATAGTAGCTAAGAATTAATAGCTAATATATACTATAGTATATTATATATAGTAGGCTAAGTCTAGGTCTAGATCTAAGTCTATTAAAACTTATACAGTTTTAGGTATTTTATATAAAAATTTATTTTATATATAAATTAATATTATTATAATTGTAAAAGGAACCGGAACTAACGTTTAGTTAAAAATTATTTAGTAGTTAAGTATCTAGTAGCTAAATAAGTATAATCTAATTATTTATTAAACTATTATTATTATTAAGATATACCGCGTTATAGATATTATCTATATAGGAGTTCTAAAAGCGTTTAAACTATTATAACTTTAAAAAATAGTAGAATAAGACCTAAAAGATAAAAAGACTAGATATATATAGGTATAGGTACAAATATAAGTAAATTTAGTTAAATAGGGCCTTCGCGATACTGTTAATTAATATTAAAATAATAAGTAAATTAAGAATAAGATACTACAGATAATAACTAATAAAAAAAGTATTACTAGAATCTAAAAAGTTATAAAAGTTATTATATAGGTAAAGGTAAAGGCAAAGGTAAAGTTAGAGTTAAAAATAAAAGTAAAGTTAAAGTTAAAAGTAATAAAATTATTTTAAGCGCCTCGTTTTAAGTACTAAACATAAAGCGCGAAAGGCGAAAAACTAAAAATAATAAATAATAAAAAAAGCGGCTGTATAGGGTTAGTATATTTAAAAATATAGAAGCTTATAAGATATAGAAAGTAATAAATATAAGTAATAGTGCTTAGGATATCGCGTTAGTTAGTAGGCGTAGTTAGTTATATTTTTATAATTTTAAAAGTAACTATTAGACAGCTGCTAAAGCTAAACTTCTAATAATTATATAACTAACTTGCTAATAATAATAATAAAGAGATAGTTTAATAAAAAGGATAATAATAACTAAATAAATAAGTGCCAGCCTTTTTAGATACTTATGTACTATATTACCCTATTTTTTAAGTATTTACTAAAATATTAATTTTAAATTAATAATATTACGTAAAAAGTTTTGTACTTTTACTTTTTTATATTTAAATATACGTATTAATATAATTATATTTTATTTCTTTTTTATATACTATAGTTTTTAGTTTATAGTATAGTTATATAGTATAACAAATTTTTTTAAAAATATTTCTAAAATAAATACTGTTTACGCTATAAAAATCTTATTAATTATTATTTAAAATATTTTTATATAAACTTATTTTAGTTTAGAAATAACATTAAAAGTTTTTTAATATAAAAATATTAACTCTAATAGAGATATAGAGATTTTAAAATTATAATATAAAGAAGTATAAAAAAAAAAAAAAACTAATTAATAGTGTGGCGAATAGGTCTCTATATTAGGATTCTAAAAACTATAATATCTCCTTTAATACTAGCCTAAGTAGGAAGTTTAATAACTAGTTTAATAGCCCTAATGTAGCTCTATATTTTACTAATAGAAAGATTTTCTCTAAGTCTAATATATAAAAAGCTATTAGCTAACCTACTTTACTAAGAGTTAGGTCTTTATATTTTACTTTAATCTAAAATATCTCTTTTAATACTAGCCTAATTAAGACGTTTAATAACTAGTTTTATAACCCTAGTGTAGCTCTATATTTTACTAATAAAAAGATTTTTTATAACTCTTTTAGTTAAAGAGTTATTATAGTTTTTAAAATCCCGATATAGAGACTTATTCGCCAGTCTACTAATTAAAAAAAAATACCTTTTTTAAAATAATATAACTTTTTAATTAATAAGCCTAAAAATACAAAAAAAAACTCGTATTAAAGAGAAATACTAGACGTGGTAGTATAGTAGGCATATATATAAAAATACTAAGATTCTTTAAATTTTTAAGGTCTTTTAAGTATTAGAGGTTTAATATCTTTTTTTATTATAGTGTTCTTTAAACGCGCCTACTTTATATAATAAAATATAGAATTTTTAAAAGTATAAAATACTATTAAAGAATTAATATAAGACTATAGAATACTAAAATTCTAGCTAAAAAGTCTTAACATCCGTAGGTATAAAATAAATATTCGAAAAGTAATAAGTACGCCTAGACGACAATCCAGGGATAAAATAAATATTATTAGGCTAACATTACTATCTAAAGCTAAATAAAATAAAATAATTCCTAAATAGACTTAGCGTAGCGAACTAGGCCTAAATAGATTAGTAATTTAGTATTTTAATTTAATTTAATTTAGTAATAGCTTAAAATAGGATAAAGAGAGAGACGTTTATTAGAATTAAAAAAGGGATATATATATATAGGCATTTTCTAATTAGGCAGGTATACTAAAAATTAGCGTCTATTTTTTTTTAAAAAAAAGAGAAAGACTAGTGTATTCTATTTACCCACTTAGGGACTGCTTAATAAGTAGTTTAGAGGTAATTAAAAATTAGTAAAATTAAAATTTTTTTAAGACTCTACTTTAGGCTATAATAACTTTTTATTTAAGGCATAAAATTGGCTTAGTTTTATATATATAATTACAGACACTATATTATATTAATATATAATATTATTTTATATATTAATAACGTACTCTACGGACGGATAACCTATATAAATAAATAATTTATCTTTACTAAGACTTTACTAAAATATCTTATCTATACTAATATTAACCTAATAATCCTAATTAGGCGTATTAAAAGGAGTTTAAATATAGTTTATTATTTAAGCTATTAAATAAAACGTAAAATTTTAAATCTAATACGCTATAGCTATTTATAAAAGTAATTAAAAAACTGTAAATTATAAATGCGCTAGATAACTTTTATATATTAATATTATACTTAACTTATAAAAGCTAAACTAGAATAAAGAAAAAATAATTATTAAATATATATTTAATTTAGTTACGCGAGGATTTCTATCCTAGTTTATAAATATAAGTAATATAACTAATTTTTTCTGCGCTAAGCGTAATCTAGTACTAGTTAATATTAATTAGTTTAGTATATTTATAAAGCGCTATAATAAGCTTATAATAAAGTTTAATAGTAAATATAATTATATAAGAACTTCCTATAAAAATTCTAGATTAATATAAAACTATACCTAACTTTTTTAACACATTAAGTATAAAAGTATATATATACTCCTTCTTTTTAAAAACCCCTTCTAGTCGCCTACACAGCCACTACAGCCATATCCTTTTATTTAATTAATATATAAATATATATATATGTATAACTAGTTTAATTTATTAGCTAACTTTATAGCGAAGTATAGTATCTAAAAAAATAATATATTTAACTTTAATAAAATAAGTTTTATAATAAGCTAGATATTTACTAAAGTCGTTATTATAGGTTTAACATAATAAAAAGAATTTAAATTAATTTAACTAAGTAATTAAAAATAGTTTCTAGTTATTTAAAGTATTAATACTAAAATATAAACTTTTTTACTTTTTATTTTCTTTAAGGCGTGCTAATACCTATTAAACTAGTATTAAATAAGTAATCTACTTTATAATTAGGTTATTATAGTCTTTAAAAACGGCTAAATAACTAATAAGTTTAGTCTTAACTAGTTACAGCACTTTAATAAGTATATAATAAAAAAGGTAGTTAGTAACTACTAATTACTTATTATTAATAGCTATAAGAGCTATAACTTACCTAAATTTAAGTAATATTATAAAAATAATAAAATTATTACTCTCTATATATATTTATACTTATTACACCCCCCCTAGTCGCCTAATATTAGGTAATTTAGGCTACTAAAAAAAAGCGTATAGATACTAATCTAAAAAGTTTATAAAAAATTATATTATATATATTATAAAACTAAAATTTTTATTTTATTTTAAGCGCGCCTGTAATACGGTAATTACTTTTAGTTATATTTAAAAATTTTTTTAAAATACTAGATTAGTTCTATTTATACTAAAATAGGTTATATTATATTTTAATATAAAATTACGCACTCTATTACTACTATTACTTAGTAATAGTTTCTAGTAGTTATAAACTTTTAGTAATATATAAAAATTATAGTTATAATTAATACTTATAAAGTTAAAAATATATAGATATATAAATAGCTTATTAATATCTATAATTAAGGCGTTTAAAAAAGTCTTAAAAGGAGTAGTAATTATTACGTATAAACTAATATTAGTATAATAGAAAATAGTTAAGCTTAAAATAATAAATAAGGCCGCTATATAATATAAATTATAGAAAAGAAAGCAGATTTAGATAAAAGAGATTTTAATAATTAATAATAGTACTCGTTTAAGTACTTTATAAAAGTTTAAAACACGTAGTAATAAAAAGAAGGTAAAGAAATAGATATATACTAAAGTAAGTTAACTATTTTAAAAGCACTATAAACGGTGCTAAATAGTTAAATATAATACGTAAACATATAAAAATACTATAATAGTTAATTCTAAGTGGTATTTTATTTTATTTTATATTAAATAGAACTAAATTATACTAATTCGTATAATAATAGGCGTAGTGTTAGTAGAGTCTTAGTAAAATAGGTTATTTGCCTATATAGGTCGTTTGTCTATAGAGTATATTATATTTATTATATAATTATTAATAATAGTTAAATTTTTAAATTTTAATAATAAACTAGTAAATAATATATTACTAGTATTAAGTATAGTATCCTTAAGATTCTATAAGTATATTATAATAGTTAGGGAGTAATAAAATATAAATATTAATCACTTTTTAAAATTTTATATTCTACTATTTAAAAATAGCTCTTTAATAGTTTCTATACTTTCTAAACTTAATTCTATACCTAAATTAGGCTTTTTATTTGTATTTAGTCTAGACTTTATACAATTTAATATATTTGTTATATAGGCTAAATCACTGTTATAGGCTAGGTAAAAAAAATTATATATTTTAATTATTCTTACACTAGTTTAAAACCTTTATAATTTTATTAATAAGGGTATTACCTTATTAAAATTACTAATATAAATGGATAATAATATAAAGCTTATAAATATAATATAATATAATATAATATAATATAATATAATATAATATAATATAATATAATATAATATAATATAATATAATATAATATAATATAATATAATATAATATAATATAATATAATATAATATA
>JASEKS010000540.1:0-15942 GCA_030770415.1 Pleoardoris graminearum | reverse complement strand
AAGTTATTATTAAAGTTATTATTAAAGTTATTATTAAAGTTATTATTAAAGTTATTATTAAAGTTATTATTAAAGTTATTATTAAAGTTATTATTAAAGTTATTATTAAAGTTATTATTAAAGTTATATAATAGAATTTAAGTAGTATTTAGTTTTAGTAGTATGGCTTATAAGGTATAATTAGCTAATATTTATAAATATAGCCGGCACTTATTTACTTAATTATTATTATCCTTTTTATTAAACTATTTCTTTATTATTAGTAAGTTAGTTATATAATTATTAGAAGCTAAGCTTCGGTAATTATTTTATAGTTACTTTTAAAGTTATAAAATATAACTAACTACGCTATTTACTAATTAATTTATAATACTTTAATTACTATTTACTTATTATCTATTACTTTTTATTATTTATAAGCTCCTATAACTTTAAATATACTAACTTTATATAACTACTTTTTTTATTACTTTTTACTCTTTACTATTTGCGTTTTACGCTTAGTACGTAAAATAATTTTATATTTATATCTTTATAACCTATATAACTTCCTAAATATTAATAATATTTTTCTTATTAGTTATTATTAATAGTATCTAGTTTTTATTTTTTTTAGTAATATTACGTAAGCCCTACTAAACTAAATTTACTTATATATATTTATTCTTCTTAGTCTTTAGATATTATTTTACTATTGTTTAAAACTCTAGTATTTTAATTACTTCTGTAATTTTTATATAAATAATATTCCTAACGCGCTTATTTTTAATAGTATATTTAACTCTATAAATAATTAGATTATACTTATTTAGTTATAAATTACTTAACTACTAAGTAATCTTTTACTAGACGTTAGTTATAGTTTCTTTTTTTATAGTTATAACGTTAACTTATACGTAAAATAAATCTCTATATAAATTACTTAAAACTATATAAGCTTTAATAGATCTAGCCTATATATAATATACTAAAGTATATACTAACTACTAATTACTACTATAATAATAAGGTAACTTATAATAATAAAGATTATTATAAAGAAAGTATTATATATAAAGTAGCTATAGGGGGGGGATATTAGAAAAAGCGTAATCTAAAAAAGTTACTATTTTTAAAAATTAATATAAACTTAGTTAGTAAGCCTAAAATACGTAAATTATATCGTTTTAAAGAGAAAGTTTAGGAGATTTTTATAAGGACTTTAGTTACTACTTAGTTGGTATACGTAATAAATTAAAATTACCTAAACATAATTATTTTTTTACCTCTTTTTTTAGGTCTCTATAACTTTTTAGTTAGTAAATATATTAAACTAAAAATTTAACTATACTCTTTTAGGCCTAGTATAGGTCACGTAACTAGATTTTCGAAGTATATTAGTAATCTAATAATAAAATTAGATTAATTATAAAAATAGTGCTAAGCCTAATATAATTAATAATTACGTAATATATTATTAATATTATAGTATATTATAATATCATTTAACTTTTATAAACTTAAACTCCTATTTCCTTAAAATGGAGCTAAAATTCTTAAAACTTAAATATAATATTAATTTACTTTTAGAAGCAAATAATTCTCCTGCTTTAATTACTACTACTTTATAAAAGTCTCCTACTATTATTTATAACGCTATAAGGCGTATTAAAGATAAAAATTATAAAAAATATAATAATAATAATAATATAAAAAAGGTTTATTTAGGGGGTATAAAAAATTTAACTAAAAGGGATAAAAGAGTTATTAATAGAGACTTAACTAAAAGTCCGAAAAAGAAAAATAAAAGAATACTATTAGAAAATAATCTAGAGATTACTCCTAGATAACTATAAAGAGTTTTAAGAGAGGAGGATTATACAATTAATATAAGTAAAAAAAAACTAATAATAAAGAAAGAAAACGCTAAAAAAAGATTAAAATACGCTAAAAACTCTATAAAAAATATAAAAAATATAAATTTTAAAAAGATTATATTCTCTAATAAGTTAGTAATAGAAAAGGGATAATAAAATAGATAATATTATAGAAAAAGAGGTAACAATAAAGTTAAAAAAGAACTAGCTGTTAGCTAATTACAAAGTAAGTTATTTTAACTTTTTAAAATATTAAAATATATAACTATTTATATATTTTAAAGTTATAGTTTTAGTTTTTTTATATTAATTATATTAATTATTTTATAGGATATAATATTAAACTATAAGTTTAGGGTATAATTTAGATAAGAGGTAGAAGTAATTTAGTATTTACTAAAATACTTAATTCTTTTACTTCTTATACTAGTAAGGACTATATAAGTAAAGTCCTTATACCTAAAGTTAAACTATTAATAAAAAGGGGTAAGTTATATAACCTTTTTTTACCCCTTTTTTTAACCCCTTTTTTAATTAATATAATAATATATATATATATATATATATATATATTATATTATAATTATAAACTTTATATTAATATTAATTTAGGCTGGTAATTTTAATAAGATAACGTCCCCCTTTATAAAATAACGGACGTTTTAAACTAGTTTAAAAATAATAAAATTAAACTATTTCCTTACCCAGCCTATAGCCCTGATTTAGCTCCTATAGAAATTATATAGGATTATTTAAAATATAGGCTAAATAATAATAAAGAGGCTAGTTTAGGTGTAGGATTTAGTATATAAAGTATAGAGGCCTTTAAAAGAGTTATTAATAAAAAGTAGTAGAATATACTATAAAAAGTTATTAATAACTATATTTTATCTCTTTCTAACCGTTATAAGGCGGTTATAGAAGCTAAGGGCTACTATACTAAGTATTAGTAATTTATTATTACTAGTTTATTATTAGAAATTTAAAAAAGTGACTTTTATATATAGTTATATAAATAATATATAAATATATAAAAATATTTTATATACTTATATATTATAAATACTACTATAATATATATAAAAATAACTAAATTTTGTACCTTAAATAAAAAGTTATTATCGTCTAAAATATAACTTTATAAATTTTTTAAATTTACTAATTTGTTTTTACCCCTAAACCCCTTAGTAAGCACCCGCTAAGTAGGTAAATAGAGTAAACTAGACTTTCTCTTTAATATAATATTTTTTTCGTATTTTTAGGCCTTATAACTAATAAGTTATATTATTTTTAAAAAGGTAACTTTTTAGATTACGCTTTTCTTAATATCCCCCCCCTATATAATCTATTTTATAATAGTATACTCCTAATATAATATTTTTACTAAACTTTATTATCTCTTTTATAAAAATTTTTTTAATAAAAGTGCACGTGCTACTACTAGCTATAGTATAGCTAGTAGCTTATTAGCTTTAGCGCAGCACCTTTATTATTTTCTCTTTTATACGCCTTTTCCTACCCGTATATATAGTAAAAGTATATATATTCTTATACTATTACTTTATTTTTAGACTAGCCTATATCCTTTTTAACTTACTTTTAATAATTATTATTATTATTTATAAATATATTAATAGCGACTTTACGTATTACTGTTAACTTTAATAAAATTATAATAATTAAGTCTTATATATTTATTTATAACGGTATATTTAATAATAATATATACGTATAAGTAGTAGAAATAGTTATAAAATATTTATAATTAAATATATAAGTATATATAAATAAAATTACTAAAGTTAATACTATAAAAGCCCTTAATATATTAAAATAAAATATAATAATATTATTTACTACTTACTTACTAGAGTTAAAGGAAATAAGTATAAAATAATAATTATAATAGGGGAAAGTATTATATTATATTTACTAGTATAGTACGTCTAAATATAATATATTATAAATAATTATATTTTAGTTATATTATAAGCTACTAAGCTATAACAGCTTATAATAAAATTTTATTAAAAAAAAATAGTAAAAAAATAAAAAATAAACTTTATATTTTAAATAATAAATATTATATAATTAAGAGAGATACTTAACGCTATAGTAGTTACTAAATTAATAAATATAATAATAACTATATATTAAAAGAGAAAAGATATAAGTAGGTATATTATATTATATATACGTTTAAGTATCGGTAGGCGTTTATATATTAATAAGAATAAAAGATTTAGAAGACTATAATTATAAACTAGTAAATAGTAACTTTTTAATACTATTTATATTTAGTAAAAGATTAACTTAATAGTTATATATAAGGTAATAACTATTATTTATGGTAAATAAAGCTGTAAAAACGCCACTATAATTAAATTATAAAATTATAATTATTTTTAGATAATATAAATAAGTAATAAATTATATATATTATTTATAATATATATATTTTTTAAATAAAACTACGCTTTTAGCGTAGTACTAATATTTTTAAAAAAAAAATAACTACTAGCTACTATAGGGGTTTTTATAATATAGTTTTATTAAAAAGTAAAAGTATATCTAGACCTTAATCTAGGGATAATAATATAGTTTTATAATATTCTAAGTATAATAATAGAAAATATAGTATATAGTTATATATTATAGGGGGGTAATATTAGAAAAGACTAATTAAAAAAGTTATCTTTTTTAAAAATTTATATAAAATTTAATAATAGGTTTAAAATTACGTAAGTAATACTATTTTATAAAGAATATTATAGTAACTATAATTAGACTTTTAGTTACGTTATATTTATTACTTATAATAAATTAAAATTACTAAAATATAGTAAATATTTTAACCCCTTTATTAGGTTCCTATAACTTTTTAGTTAGTAAATATATTTAACTAAAATTTTAACTATACCCTTTTAGGTCTAGTATAAGTTATATAACTTAATTTTTAAAGTATATTAGTTAATTAACATACTTTACGAGTTTTAGAAAACTGCGGTATAACGTAATAATAAAAACTTAATAAATATTAAACAGCTTACACATAACGAGATTATATATAAGTAGTATAAATTTTAAACTCTTAAAAGTTATACTCCTTTCTTTTAGTAAGAGTTATAGTGCCCTACTAAATATAGTAATATTTATACTCTAATTTATATTTATAGATTAGCGACTACTTATAATTATTTTAGAGGTTATTAGTAATTACTACTTATAATTATATATAAGGCGATTAAGTGTTACTAGGTATATAAACTTTAAAACTAATAAAATTATTAGGCGGTTGCCTAATACCTATAATAAAATATTTAGCTTTTAAAGTAAGTCTAGTTATCTATCCTATACTCTATACTATATTATTAATTTCTGCTTAAAAGTACTCTGTTATATTATATCTTTATAGGTCTTTTTTATTTTTAAAATATCTTATTACTATATTAATTTTAGCTAGATTACCGCCTATTATACTAACTGTCCCTAATAATAGCGTTAAATATAACACAACTCTAAGTTAAAATAAAATCTAAAATTAACTAAAATATAATTCTTCTACTTATATATAGTTTATTAACTAGTCTTATACCGACCTACGCGTACGCGACTTTTTAGTAAAAAATAGCCTTTTTAAGTATATTATCCTTAGCTATTTTAAAGCTTTTTTTAGTATACTATTATCTTTTATAGCTATATACGCGGTTATATACAGATTTTAAACTAATAGAATAAAGGCTATATAAAAGCGGATAGTTAAGAGAGAAAAACTAAAAGACCTAGCGTTATTAAAAAAGCTAGGGGTAATAAAGTAATTTAAAAAGTAAACTAATAAAATAAAGTAAATCTATTAGTACGCTTATAAAATCTAAAATAAAAAAAAAATAACTAAGTATTATAAACTCTAGAGCGGCTTACTAGGGCGTATAAATTAGATAAATACGTACTTTTATCTTTATTTAGTAAGTATTACTAACTAGGTAATAGGTACTATAGACGGCGTAAATACTAATAATAGTAAATATAGTTTCTTTCTTATTCTATAAGGCTATTAAATAAGCCGGGTATATACATAACTTACTTTACTAGTAGGCCTTTAGGTAGTATTATTATTTTAATAAAAAGTTTAATAGGTACTATAAAGGCTTAGCGCAGAATTAAATAAAAAAATATTACTCTAAATTATATAATAAGTCTATAATAACGTTATTAGTTTATAATATTAATAGGCAAAGTAAAACGCGATAAAAATAAAATATAAAAAAATAAATAAGTCTTTTATACTTCTGCTTAAGAGTATAAAGTATATTAGTAATCTAATAATAAAATTATATTAATTATAAAAATATTACTAAGACTTATATAATTACTAGTTACGTAATATATTACTAATATTATAGTATATAATAATATCTTTTAACTTTTATAAACTTAAATTCTTATTCTCTTAAAATGGCTCTAAATTTTTTAAAACTTAAATATAAAGTTAATTTACTTTTAAAAGTAAATAACTTTTTTACTATAATAGTTACTACTTTAAAAAAGTCTTAATAAAGTATTTATAACGCTATAAAAAGAATTAAAAAAAAAGGAGAAAGATAATTATAATATAAAAAAAGTTTATATAGGGGGTATAAAAAAGTTAATAAAAATAGATAAAAGAGTTATTAATAAAGACTTAACTAAAAGTCTTAAAAAAAATTATAAAAGTATACTACTAGCAAATAATCTAGAGATTTTAAAAAAATAATTATAAAAAGTTTTTAAAGAGGAGGACTACTCTATTAATATAAGTAAAAAAAAACTAATAATTAATAAAGAAAGTACTAAAAAAAGAGTAAAATACACTAAAGAATAATTAAAAAATATTAAAAATATAAAACTAGAAAAAATAATATTTTCTAATAAGTTAGTAATATAAAGGGGTAGGGCTAAAAAAAAGTTTTATGGAAAAAGGGGTAATAATAAAACTAAAAAAGAACTGGCTATTAGCTAATTACAAGATAAGTTATTTTCTTTTTTTAAATTATTAAATTATATAACTTTTTATCTACTTTTAGGCTATAGTTTTAGTTTTTTAATATTAATTATATTAATTATTTTATAGGCTACGATTTTACACTTTATATTTAGGGTGTAATTTTAGTAAAAGATAAAAGTAATTTAGTATTTATTAAAATATTTAATTTTTTTACTTTTTATACTAGTAAATATTATATAAATAAAGTTCTTATACCTGAGGTTAAATCCTATATAAAAAGGGGTAAGTTTTATAATACTTTTTTAATCCTTTTTTTAATATTATAATAATATATATATATATATATATTATTATATTTTATTATAATTATAATCTTTATATGAATATTAATTTAGGTTAGTAATTTTAATAAGATAATATCCCTATTTATAATACTAGGGACATTTTAACTTAGTTAAAAAATAATAAAATTAAACTATTTCCTTACCTAGCCTATAGTCCTAATATAACCCCTAGAGAAAATATATAGGATTTATTAAATTTAGGACTAATTAAAAATAAAAAGGCTAATTTAGGTATAGAAAATAGTTTAAATAGTATAGAGGTCTTTAAAAGTGCTACTATAGAGGAGTAAAATAAAATACTTTAAAAGACTATTACAGGGGGGTGACACAAAAAAAGTGTAATTAAAAAAAATATTTTTTTTAAAATAATATAACTTTTTAACTAGTAGTTCTAAAAATACGAAAAAAATACTATTTTAAAAAAAAAGACTAGGAGATTCTATTTACCCTATTAAGGACTGCTTACTAAGGGGTTTAGGGGTAGTAAAAAATTAGTAAATATAAAAAATTTTTAGGACCCTACTTTAAGTTTATACAACTTTTTATTTAACGTGTAAAATTAGCTTATTTTTATATAAGGTATAATAGATACTCTATTTTATAAGTATATAAAGTATCTTTATAGTTTAATATATTAATTATATAATTATTAGTAAAAGTTAAATTTTTACATTTTTAATAATAAACTAGTAAATAATATATTACTAGTACTTAGTATAGTACTCCTAAGATTCTATAAGTATATTATAATAGTTCGGAAGTAATAATATATAATTATTAATAACCTTTTATAATTTTATATTTTACGATTTAAAAATAGTTCTTTTATAGCCTCTATACTTTTTAAACTTAACTCTATACCTAAATTAGACTTTTTATTTTTATATAGCCTAGGTTTTATATATATTTATATATTTTATATATAGGCTATATTAGTGCTATAGGCTAGGTAAAAAAAAATTCTATTTTAATTATTCTTAAAATAGTTTAAAATATTAATTATTTTATAAATAATAGTATTACCTTATTAAAATTACTTATATAAGTTAATATTTATATAAAGCTTATAACTATAATATAATATAATAATAATATATATATTATTATATTATTATATTAAAAAAAGGACGAAAAAATTTATAAAATTACTTACTCCTTTTTATCTTTAGAGTAACTTTAGATATAAAAACTTTTTTTATATAATCTTTACTAGTAAATAAAATAAATAAATTACGTATTTTAGTAAATACTAAATTACTTTTATCTTTTAACTAAATTGCGTTCTAAATTTAGATTATTAAATTATAAGTAATAAAAACATTACTATAATTAATATTAAAAAAACAACACTATAATAAAAAAAATATATAAATAGTAATATATTAAAATATATTAAAATGTTAAAATAACTTACTTTTTAATTAGGTAATAGGTAGCTCTTTTTTTAACTTTATTATTACTACTTTTTCTATAATACTCCTTTCTAATCTTTTTAATTTATAGTACTAACTTCTTAGAAAATAATATTTATATATAATCGATATTTTTAATATTTTTAATATTTTTATTAGCGTATTTTAATATATATCTTTAGGGTTTTTATTATTAATTATAGGTTTTTTCTATTTATATTAATATTATAATACTACTCTTTTAAAATACGGTTAAAAGGATATTTTTATAATATTTAGATTATTTTCTAATTATAATTATTTCTTTTTATTTTTAGGGCTTTTAATTAAGTCTCTATTAATAATTCTTTTTACTTTATAAATTAACTTAGAAACTCTACGTCTTTTAACTTTATTTATAGTATTATTATTATTATTTTATTTTTAATATATTATATACTATTATAAATACCTATTAGGAGTTCTTTTAAAATAAAAATTATAATTAAATTAAAAGTATTTACTTTTAGAAAAAGTTTAACTTTAAATTTAAACTTTATTAAATATTGCGCTATATAAAAGGAATAGAAGTCTACGTTTATAAAATTAAAAAGATATTATTATATACTATAATATTAGTAATATATTACATAAGTAGTAATTATATAAGCCTTAGCAACATTTTTATAATTAATATAATTTTATTATTAGATTACTAATATACTTTAAAAATCTAGTTACGTGACCTATACCAGGCCTAAAAGGGTATAGTTAACATTTTAGTTAAATATATTCACTAACTAAAAAGTTATAGGAACCTAAAAAAGGGGTTTAAAAAGTTACTATGTTTAGGTAATTTTAATTTATTACACGTAATTAATAAGTAGTAAGTAAAATACTAATAAAATTCTCTCTTATTTTCTCTATAAAACGGTATTACTGACGTATTTTTAGGCCTATTATTTAATTTAATATAAATTTTTAAAAAAGGTATTTTTTTCAATTATACTTTTTTTATGTCACCCCCCTGTAATAATTATATTATATTACTTCCTAACTATTATAAGGCGGTTATAGAAGCTAAGGACTACTATACTAAGTACTAGTAATATATTATTTACTAGTTTATTATTAAAAATATAAAAATTTGACTTTTATATATAATTATATAAATAATATATAAATATATATAAATATTTTATATACCTATATATTATAAGTACTTATAATATATATAAAAATAAGCAAATTTTATATCTTAAATAAAAAGTTATTATAGCCTAAAATAGGGTCCTAAAAATTATTTATATTTACTAATATTTTTTATCCCTAAACCCCTTACTAGGCAGCCACTAATAGGGTAAATAGATTAGTCTAGTTATTCTCTTTAACATAGTATTTTTTTCGTATTTTTAGGCCTTATAACTAAAACGTTATATTATTTTAAAAAAGATAACTTTTTTAATTAGTCTTTTCTAATCCTACCCCCCTATAATATATATACTAAAAATATATTTACTAGTTAGAATAAAAAAGTTTCTTTTTTTTTAATCTATTAATAAGTACTATATTAATTTAGTACACTTAAATATTATAATTAAGCCTAATTTAGTATCTTATTTATATTTAGTTTTTTAGTATATTAATAGTAGAATTATTATATTTATTTTAAATAAGCTATTAATAGTTAAATTTAGTTTATTTAATAATAAGGAATTACTTTTGTTTATATATAATATAGATATTTAAAAAATAAATATTTAGTATATATATTTTCTTACTAATAAATACTAAATTTTAATTTAAACTAATAAAGTAATTTATAATATATATAGTCTTATATATAATAAAAATAATATAAAAATATTTTTTAAAATATTTTTTAAAAAATCTCGTAAATAGCTATTAAAGAAAGAAAAATATTATATAATATATTATATAAAAAATATTATACTAAAATTAATTATTATTTTATTTATCTATTAGAGCTATATTAACTTAGTATATACTACGTTTTTATATAATATAAATATAGATAAAAATAGAAATATTATAACCTAAAGCCTATTAAATATAAAATTGTTTAAGTTTTATAACTAGTAGGGTAATAACTTAACTAATAACTTATTAGACTATAATAGTAATAATAGTATATAAATAAAACTATAAATAAAACTATAAACTATAAAACTATAAATTATAAAATTATATATTATAAAATTATAAACTATAAAGCTATAAACTGTATATAGTATATTTAAATTATATATTTTTTTCCTTTTACGCTATATAATATATTCTAAAATAAATTTTTTTTTTAAAAAATTATTATATCTAGGAAAACGTTAAAGCTTACTTTTAGGTACTTAATAATTATAACTAACTCTAGTTAGGTAATAGTAATAATGGTAATTTTAACTTATATTAAAAACTTAAATAACTAGTTGGGCTATTTTAAAATTTCCCTAAAACTAAAATATTATTATAAGTTTATAAAATAGACTACTCTTTTTATAGAACTATTTTTTTATTAATATTTTTAATTTTAGGTAAATTACTATACGGCTCTTGATTCTTACATATATAGTAATTTTAAATCTTAATAATATTTATAATTTATACTTATATAGTAATATAATAAAGCTAATAAAATAATAGCTTAAAAGGGGTAAAGGCGTACTAAATAAGATAGAGGGTAAAATAAAGTATTAAATAGATAGTAAAATTTAGAATAAAATAAAAAATAATAAAAAATTTTTAAAGTAGTATAAGAGAAAGAGGTAAGGTTTTAAAAAAAAAGTTTTTAAAAGTAGTTAAAATTATTTAGGTATATATATAAGAGTCGGATAGATAGTAAAAAGAAATATATTATAGTATTCTAAAGTAGTTATATTAGAACTTACTATTTAAAAGTTAATAATTATTATAAAATAATTAAAAATTTTTATAAAAAGTACTATATTATATTTTAATACTATAATTACTATATATCTAAAAAGATTATAAGTTATTAATACTAGTAAAAAAGTTATTACAGTTACTATATAAGAAGTTTATTAATAATTAGTTAATTATATAATATAATTAAAGTTAAAATAGCTAGTTTAAAATTATATAATATTATAGTAATAACTCTAAAAAAAATTAAAATTAATTATAAAGCGTATAGCTAATATTTTTAAAAATAGTTTATCTAATAAAAAAACTAATTATAGTTTAAATTATTTTATATTACGCTAGTATAGTCTCGTAAATCTTATTAGTAATATTAATTTTTTTTAAAAAAGTTAAGTACTAGATACTAATATAATAATAATAAGTAATAGTATTTAAAATATTATATGTATTATTCTTAGCTACTTAAAAGTAATATTAAAAGTATTTTTCTATATTTAAAAACGAGAATATATTTTTATAAAAAATTTTAGTACTAGTAATAATAATCGCGTATATTATAGAGAAGTAAATAAAAAAAATAAATTAATAAAGATATTTTTTTTACAAATTAATATACAATTAATTATTAAGTTTAAAAATATATAAGTAGTATTATTTTAAAGAGAAAATTATAGTACACTTTATAAATATTTTATTTATTAATTATTAATTACGTATAATAAACTAAAATTACCTAAATATTTAAATTTCTTTAAGCCCCTTATTTAGGATTTTATAACTTATATAGTTAGTAAATATATTTAAGTAAAAGTTTATTTATAGTCTTTTAGGTTTAATAAAAATTAAATAACTAGTTTTTAATATATATTAGTAATCTAATAATAATATTATATTAATAATAAATATTAAGCTAATATTTATATAATTACTATTTATATAAATAAAAGTATATATATACTCCTCCTTTTTTAAAACTCCTTTTAGTCGCCCCGAGCCACTACAGCTACACTATTTATTTAATTAATATATAAATATACTACTTATATAATATATTATTAATATTATAGTATATAATAATATTATTTTAATTTTATAAACTTAGACTTTTATTATCTTAATATAGTATAATATTTAATAAAATTTAAATTATAAACTAGTTTTTTTTTTAAAAGTATATACTTTTATACTTATAATTATTTTTACATTAAAAGAACTTCTAATAGTACTTATAGTACTATATAATATATTAGTTAAAAAGTAAAAGTACGCCTAGACCTTAATCTAAAGAAATAAATATAGTAAAAAAAACTTTATTAAATATTAAACCGTATACGTAATAATAATATATTAGTAATAATAAATTATTAATAATCGTATATAATAAATTAAAAGGAATAGAATTTCTAAAATAATTTAAAAAAAAGTAAATATATTATAATAAAATTTTTAATAAAGGATTTTAAAATAGAAGGGTTATAATATTAATATATATAAAAAAACCTTAAATTAATAGAGTAAACTAAAGAAAATTAAAATATATTTTAAAAAATTTAATAATATTAAAAATATAAGTATAAAAAAAAGTATAGTTTTTATTAAATTAATTAATTAATATATTTTATAAGCTTTATAAAACCGCGGTATAATATAATAATAAGAATTTAATAAATACTAAATAGCTTATATAATACTAATAAAGCTATATATAAGTAGTATAAATTTTAAACTCTTAAAAGTTATACTTCTTTTTTTTAGTAAGAGTAAAATACTCTATTAAATATTTCTTTACGTTTATCTGTAGGAGCTATATCGACTTAGTATATACTATATCCTTACTTAATATAGAAGTAAATAAAAATTAAAAGCACTATAACTAGGACCTATTAAATATAGGATTTTTTAAATTTTACAGCTAGTAGAGTAATAATTTAATAAATAACTTATTAAGTAGTAGTTATAATAACAGCAGAATAATAACTATAAAATAAAAATAAGTATTTATAAGTTATTATTTTAGGTAAAGTAAAACTATAGAAGGCGTATATAGCGCGTTTAAAAAGGCGAGTATATAATACTTTTCTCCCTTCTTATAATACTATCTAAAATATTTCCTTTTTTTTTAAATTATTATAGCTAAAAGGATTTTAAAGCTTACTTTTAGGCGTTTAATAATTATAACTACTAACCCCGGCTAAAAATTAATAGTAATCTTAACTTTTACTAAGAACTTAGACGACTAGCGGAGCTATATTAAAAATTACCTAATACTAAAATATTATTAACAGCTTATAGAGAAGGCTAGTTTTTTAAAAGATTATCTTCTCTTAATATTTTTCGTTCTAGATTAGTTACTATATAACTCTTTATTCTTAAATATAAAATAATCCTTAATTTTAATAATATTTACGGCTTATACCTATACGGTAATATAATAGAGCTAGTAAAATAGTAATTTAAAAATACTAAAGACTTACTAAGTAAAGTAGAAAATAAAATAAAGAATAATATATATTTAAAAGGTAAAAAAAAGTTTTTTAGAGCAGCGTAAAAAAAGCGGGCGTAATTTTAAAAGAAAAAGCTTTTAGAGGTAGTTAAAATTATTTATATATACGTAAAAGCAGGACGGGTAGTAGTAGTAAAAAAGGAATACGCTATAGCACTATAAAATAGTTATAAAAACTTACTATTAAGAAGTTAGTAGTTATTATAAGAGAATTAAGAGATTTTATAGGAAGCAGCTTTAATTATTATTAAAAAGGTTATAGGTTATTAGCGCTAGTAAAAAAGTCGTTATAGTTACTATATAAGACGCTTATTAAGAGTTAGTTAATTACGTAATATAGTAAAAGTTTAAATAGCTAGCCTAGAGTTACGTAATATTATAGTAATAACTCTAGAAGAGGGGGCTCTACTAAATATAGTAATATTTTACTTATATTTTAATTTATATCTATAAATTAGTAACTACTTATAATTATTCTTAAGGGTATTAGTAATTCCTATTTATAATTATATATAAAGTAGTTAGTTAATCTAATTAGTTACTAGACGTATAAACTTTAAAACTAATAAAGTTATTAAACGGTTATTTAAAGTCTAGATAACTAAATATCTAGTCTTTAAGTAAGTCTAGCTATTAATTTTTTACTTTATACTATATTATTACTTACTTAAAGTACTTTACTATATTATATCTTTATAGGTTTTTTTTATTTCTAAAATATTTATTACTATACTAATTTTAAATAGATATTTATTTTACTATCTATTATACTAACTGCTTTTAGTAGCAGTAACACTCTAAGTAAAAATAAAATTTAAAATTAACTAAAACGAAATTCTTTTACCTACGTACGGCTTATTAATTAGTTTTATACTAACTTATATATATATAACCTTTTAGCGGAGAATAGCCTTTTTAATTATATTATTTTTAGCTACTTTAAAGCCCTTTTTAATACCTAGAAATCTTATACTAATAAAATAAAAATTTTATAAAAGTAAGTAGTTAAGAAGAAAGGACTAGAAGATCTAATATTATTAAAGAAGCTAGAGGTAATAAAGTAATTTTAGGCTTAAGCTAATAAAACGAGATAGATTTATTAATACGCTTATAAGATCTAAAATAAAAAAAAAGCCCTAAATATAACTTTAAAGTAGCTTACTAGTATATATAGTATTAGGTAAGTATATATTTTTATTTTTATTTAGTAGGTATTACTAATTAAGTAATAAGTATAATAGATAGCGTAAGTACTAATAATAGTAAATATAACTTCTCTTATTTTATAAAACTATTAGGTAAACTAAGTATATATATAACTTCTTTTACTAGCGGGGCTTTATTATATTATTATTTTACTAGAAAGTTTAATAAATAGTATAAAGACTTACGTAAAATTAAATAAAAAAATATTATTTTAAATTATATAATAAGTTTAAAATAACAATATTATTTTATAATATTAGTAGGCGGAGTAAAATATAATAAAAATAAAATATAAAAAAATAAATAAGTCTTTTATACTCCTACTCGGGAGTGGTTATTAAATTAGTATTATAAATAAAAGAGGTTAAAAAAAAGTATTATAAAAAAAAAGAAATAATAATACTATTAAAAGTAAAACTAACTATTATTTAATAAAAAAGTAAGCTCTTTTAATATTTTAATATATTAAAATATATTATTATTTATATATATATATATATATATTTTTTTAATAACGGTATATATATACTCCTCCTTTTTTAAAACCCCTTTTAGTCGCCCCGAGCCACCACAGCCACACTATTTGTTTAATTAGTATATAAATATATATTTTTATATTATATTTTTATTTTATTAATATTAATTATATTAATTATATTAATTATATTAATTATATTAATTATATTAATTATATTAATTATATTAATTATATTAATTATATTAATTATATTAATTATATTAATTATATTAATTATATTAA
>JASEKS010000054.1:193888-408203 GCA_030770415.1 Pleoardoris graminearum | reverse complement strand
ACTACTACTACTACTACTACTACTACTACTACTACTACTACTACTACTACTACTACTACTACTACTACTACTACTACTACTACTACTACTACTACTACTACTACTACTACTACTACTACTACTATTTACTATAAATACCTACGCTTAGTAACTATTTTATACTTTTATTTTTATTTAGTCTCTCTTTCTACGCGTATATAAGTATATATTTTATACTTATTTTAGCTATAGCTTAAAATTATAAATACTATTTCTATAATATATTACTAGCTTTTTTATATTTTTAGTAATAATTACCGTACGCTTTTAAAGCAACCTATTAATAGTATAATATAAGGTAGTAAAAATATTTACTTATTATATATATTATAACTAAACGGCTAAATTACTATATACTAGAGTAATAATACTAAGCTTAAATATAGTAAGAGCTACTATACTAAGCTAAATAAACTATATATACTATTTAAACTAAATAAAATTACTTTTATATAATTTTTTAATACCTTATATTTTTGATTTAGTAATTTATAAAGTATAAAAGTATAAGTATTTATTTATAGCTATATAGAAGTTTTATAAAAAATATACCTATATCTTATTTTTTAATATTTTATTAGTTTTAATAGTAAAGCATACGTATTATTTAAACATATTAAATATAATAATTAGGTGACTTTAATAATAACAAAGATTTATATAATAATTATATAGGTTTTTCTACAATTTATACTATATTTATATACTAATTAAATAAAAAGTGTAGTTATAGTGGCTTAGGGCGACTAAAACTATTTATACTATACGTGCAGTTCTTAAAGTAATTATATTATATTATACTAAGTACTTTAGTGTCCGTTAATATAGACTACTAGTTTAATACTAACTACTAGCCTACTAATATACTTATTATTTAATTAATTAGCTATTTAAATAAATATTATCTGTAGTTAACTTTTATTTTAGCTTTTAATTATTATATATATAGTTTAGTACTTATTAGAGTTCTCTTACTATATTTATACCCTTAAATTATTGTCTAGGCGTACTTAATACTTTTCGCTTACTTATTTTAAAATATTTAAAATATTTAATAGAATCTATACTATTAAGACTAAAATATAAACTTTTTTAATCTTTAGTATAAGAATTTAGGTAATTAGAAATACTTTAAACGGACTAAATTAAACTTTTATAAAAAATATTATATTAAAAAATATAGCTATTATAGAAGACTTTTATTAAAATCTAGTATTAAAAGCTTACTTTTATAATTAAGAACTTTAGTACTTTAGCTTAAATAATATACTATATATAGAATTTTTAAAATAAAGCTTTATACTTATAATACTTATTTATAAATATGACTTTATATTTATTAAATTAAAGTTTTTATTTTTTTATTTCTTAGTTTACTATATAATCGTAGTATATTAAAAGCTCTATTTATAGTTAATATATCTGCGTATTAATACCAAGGATATATAGTATAAAAAAGGAAAATATTTAAGTTAAAAAGCTTTATATACCGTAGTCTTACAGGGGGGTGACACAAAAAAAGAGTAATTAAAAAAGATACCTTTTTTAAACATTTATATAAAATTAATTACTAAGCCTACAAATACGTGAATAATACCGTTGTAAAGAGAAAATAAGAGAGATTTATATAAGGATTTTAGTTACGTTATATATATTACCTGTAATAAATTAAAATTACCTAAATATAATAATTCTTTTAACCCCTTTTTTAGGTTCCTATAACTTTTTAGTTAGTAAATATATTTAACTAAAATATAAACTATACTATTTTAGGCCTAGTATAGGTCACGTAACTAGATTTTCGAAGTATATTAGTAATCTAATAATAAAATTATATTAATTATAAAAATATTGCTAAGGCTTATATAATTAATAATTACGTGATATATTATTAATATTATAGTATATAGTAATATCTTTTACTTTTATAAACCTAGATTCCTATATCCTTAAAATGGCGCCAAATTTGTTAAAACTTAAATTTAAAGTTAAACTTCATTTAAAAGTAAATAATTTACCTTCTTTAATTGTTACAACTTTAAATAAGTTAGAAAAGTCTATTTATAATACTATATAACGTATTAAAAATAAAAATAAAAAAGATTATAATATTAAAAAGATTAAAAAAGGCCGAGTTTTAAAGTTAACTAAAAGAGATAAAAGAGTTATTAATAGAGACTTAACGAGAAGTCCTAAAAAAGAAAATAAAAGACTATTAATAGAAAATAGTCTAAATGTTATAAAAAGATCCTTATAAAGGACTTTAAAAGAAGAGGGCTACTCTATTAATATAAGTAAAAAAAAACTAATAATTAACAAAGAAAACGCTAAAAAAAAAGTAAAATACGCTAAAGAATAATTAAAAAATATAAAAAAGATAAATTTAAAAAAGATTATATTTTCTAATAAGTCAACAATAAAAAGGGAATAAGAAAATAAGTAATATTATAGAAAAAAGGGTAATAATAGAGTTAGAAGAGAACTGGCTATTAGTTAATTACAAAGTAAGTTATTTAAATTTTTTAAAATATTAAAATATATAACTTTTTATATATTTTTAAGTTATAGTTTTAGTTTTTTAATATTAATTATATTAATTATTTTATAGGCTAAGACCTTACCTTATAAGTTTAGGGTGTAATTTAGGTAGGAGGTAGAAGTAATTTAGTATTTATTAAAATACCTAATTTTTTTACTTTTTATACTAGTAAGGACTATATAAATAAAGTCCTTATACCTAATGTTAACCCTATATAAAAAGGGGTAAGTTTTATAATACTTTTTTACCCCCTTTTTTTTTAATAATATAATAATATATATATATATATATTATTATATTATATTATAATTATAATTTTAATATTAATATTAATTTAGGTTAGTAATTTTAGCAAGATAACGTCCCTATTTATAAAATAACAGACGTTTTAAACTAGTTTAAAAATAATAAAATTAAACTATTTCTTTACTTAGCCTATAGTCCTGATTTAGCCCCTATAGAAAATATATAGGGTTATTTAAAATAAGGACTAAATAATAATAAAAAGGCTAAAGTAGGGGTAGGATCTAGTATATAAAGTATAGAGGCCTTTAAAAGAGTTATTAATAAAGAGTAGTATAAAATATTATAAGAAGTTATTAATAACTGTATTTTATCTCTTCCTAACCGTTATAAGGTAGTTATAGAAACTAAGAGCTACTATACTAAGTATTAGTAATTTATTATTACTAGTTTATTATTAGAAATTTAAAAAAATAACTTTTATATATAGTTTTATAAATAATATATAAATATATAAAAATATTTTATATACTTATATATTATAGATGCTATTATAATATATATAAAAATAAATAAATTTTACACCTTAAATAAAAAGTTATAATAGCCTAAAGTACAGTCCTAAAAATTTTCTATATTTATTAATTTTTTTTACCCTTAAACCCTATAGTAAGCAGCCCCTAACAGGGTAAATAGAATTTATTAATCTTTTCTTTTAAAATACTATTTATCTTAGATTTTTAGGCATAATAATTAAACAGTTATATTATTTTAAAAAAGGTATCTTTTTTAATTACTCTTTTTTGTGTCACCCCCCTGTAAGTGCGTAAAACATTTATATTTTAAATACTAAATAAATATATTATAAGTAATATTCCCTTATATACGCGGCTTAGATAATTTTTTAAAAATAATAAAATAAATTACTAAAATTATAATACCGTATTTTATAAAATCTTTTTAATATACCTAAAGGAAGACTTAAGAAGTTATAAATATTACTGGTTAAAAATAACTATAGTAAAAGAATTTATATATAAAGGCTATAGGTAAAATTATTTTTAGAGCTTATAAAAGTATTTTTATACTTTACTATATATATATATATATCTAGTTTAAACTTAAAAAAAATTTTTTTTTAAATATTACAGGGGGGTGCAACAAAAAAAGAGTACTCAAAAAAGTTATCTTTTTTAAAAAATTATATAAAATTAATTAATAAGCCTAAAAATACGTGAATAATACCGTTTTAAAGAGAAAATAATAGAGATTTATATAAGAATTTTAGTTACGTAATTTATATTACCTGTAATAAATTAAAATTACCTAAACTTAGCACTTTTTTTAACCCCTTCTTTAGGTTCCTATAACTTTTTAGTTAGTGAATATATTTAACTAAAATTTTAACTATACCCTTTTAGGCCTAGTATAGGTCACGTGACTAGTTTTTCGAAGTATATTAGTAATCTAATAATAAAATTATATTAATTATAAAAATATTGCTAAGCCTTATATAATCACTAATCACGTGATATATTATTAATATTATAATATATATTAATATCTTTTTACTTTTATAAACCTAAACTCCTATTTCCTTAAAATGGCGCCAAATTTTTCAAAACTCGAATCTGAAGTTAACTTGCTTTTAAAAGCAAATACTCCTATTTCTACAATTATTTCTACTTTAAATAAGCCTAAAAAGACTATTTATAATACTATCTAACGTATTAAAAATAAAGAAAAAAAAGATTATAATATAAATAAGATTAAAAGAGGCTGAGTTTTAAAGTTAACTCCAAGAGATAAAAGAGTTATTAATAGAGACTTAACTAGAAGTCCTAAAAAAGAAAATAAAAGATTATTAATAGAAAATAGTCTAAATATTAAAAAAAGGACTTTACAATTCTTTTTAAAAGAAGAGGACTACTCTATTAATATAAGTAAAAAAAAACCAATAATTAACAAAGAAAACGCTAAAAAAAGATTAAAATACGCTAAAGAACAATTAAAAAATATAAAAAATATAAAATTAAATAAAATAATATTTTCTGATGAGTCAGTAATACAAAGGGGTAAAGCTAGAAGGCAATATTATAGAAAAAGGGGTAATAATAGAGTTGGAAGAGAACTGGCTGTTAGCCAATCACGAAGTAAGTTATTTTAACTTTTTAAATTATTAAAATATATAACTTTTTATATATTTTTAGGCTATGGTTTTAGATTTTTAATATTAATTATATTAATTATTTTATAGGCCACGACCTTACCCTACATGTTTGGGGTGTAATTTGGGTAGGAGGTAGAAGTAATTTAGTGTTTATTAAAACACCTAATTCTTCTACTTCTTATACTAATAAGGACTATATAAATAAAGTCCTTATACCTGAGGTTAAACCCTATATAAAAAGGGGTAAGTTTTATAATCCTTTTTTACCCCTTTTTTTAAAAATATAATAATATATATATATATATATTATTATATTATATTATAATTATAATCTTTATATTAATATTAATTTAGGTTGGCAATTTCAACAAGATAACGTCCCTATTTATAAAACTAAGGACGTTTTAACTTGGTTTAAAAATAACAAAATTAAACTATTTACTCACCCAGCCTATAGTCCTGATTTAGCCCCTATAGAAAATATATGGGGTTTATTAAAATCAGGGCTAATTAAAAATAAAAAGGCTAATTTAGGTGTAGGAAATAGTTTAAATAGTATAAAGGCCTTTGAAAGAGCTATTAATAAGGAGTGGAATAATATACTATAAGAAGCTATTAATAACTGTATTTTATCTCTGCCTAAGCGTTATAAGGCAGTTATAGAAGCTAAAGGCTACTATACTAAGTACTAGTAATATATTATTTACTAGTTTATTATTAAAAATGTGAAAAAGTGACTTTTATATATAATTATATAATTAATATATAAATATATAAAAATATTTAATATACTAATATAACTTAGTATCTATTATTATATATATAAAAATAAGCTAATTTTACACCTTAAATAAAAAGTTATAATAGCCTAAAGTAGGGTCTTAAAAATTTTCTATATTCACTAATTTTTTATTACCCCTGAACCCCTTAGTAAGCAGCCCCTGACAGGGTGAATAGAATCTACTAGTCTTTCTCTTTAAAATGCTATTTTTCTTGTATTTTTTAGCTTACTAATTAAACAGTTATATAACTTTAAAAAAGGTAATTTTTTTGAGTACTCTTTTTTTGTTGCACCCCCCTGTATAACTATAGTACGCGTCGTAATGTTTAAGGTACTATTTATTAATAGTAGTATACTACTACTCTATAACTAAAATATACGCTTCTAATATATTAAAAAATAGAAGTTTAGTAAAATATATATACTAAACTTACTTTAGCCTATACTATAAAATACGTTAAATACTTTAAGCTTTTAAATTAAATTAAATAAATAAGAAACGTAAAGTAATAAATATATTTAATATAGCTAATATATTACTATTTATTTTTATAGGTAACCTGTAAAAGTTAATATTTAAGTAAAATAGTTTTATATTTATAAGTATAGAGTTACTAAAGAGGACTAAGGAAAAGCTATTTAGGTAAGTAAAAAAGCTAAAAATTTACTACTTATAGGCGCTATTAAGTAAAAAAGAGATACTAAAATTACTATAACTATACTATTATATAAAGTAGTTAATTAATAAAAATAAGTTATAAGAGAAAGTTACTAGTAATTATAAAACTAGTAATAATAACGCTAATACTAATAATTATAGGGCGCTAAAGTAAAAAGATAGTATAGTTCTTTAGTAAGTAACTAAGTATATTAAAAGCTATAGTCTATAGTATAAAAGGCGTATATAATCCTAATTAGGGTAATATAAGGTAAAAATTACTAGTATATAGAGGAGAGCTATAGCTTAACGCTATAAAAAATATTTAGAGATAAGTAAAAAGGGGTTTCTAAAAAAAGAATAATAGATAGCTAGTATAAAAGAATATAAATCAATAGTTTAGTATATAAATAAATAAAATAGAATATTTTATATTAATTATTTTATTATAACTCTAAAACTTTTAGGTTTCTATCGAGACTAACTTTTATTACTGAAAATATATAGTTTATTAGTTTTAAGAATTATATTTCTATTACTAAAAAGCTTTTAAAAAAATACTAACTTACACTTCTTATAGTAATTAGTAGGTATATATAATAAAATATTATAATAAATTTATTTTTAATTTTAGAGTATTACTATTACTAGTTTCTCTATATATATATTTATATACTAATTAAATAAATAGTATAACTATGGTGGCTTAAAGCAACTAAAAGAGGTTTTAATAAAGAAGGAGTATGTGTATACCTTTATTTAGTTTCTCTAATATTAAAATTTTTATTAAGATATACTACTTATTTTTATCCTCTTTATTTTTAAATATATTTAATTATAGTTTTATTAATTTTTATAAGTACGTATTTTATATAATCTTTTATAGAATACTATTTATACTATATATATAAATTACTATATAATTTTTTATAATTCTATTAGGGCTATTTATATTAGTTTAAAAAATTTCCTATAAAGTCTTTATATACCGTGTATTATTAACTTTTAATTTAATATTCTTTTATTTTTTAAAAATACGTTTAAGCTCTATATATAGTTACTTAGCTATACTATATTAGTATAAGACTATAATAAATAATTATAATAACTTACTACTTTTCTTATTATAAAACTTTTTTCCCCTCCTGGGTAAAAGGTAATAAAAGGCTCTATTTAAGTAACCTAAGTATTAAAAACTGTATTATATTTACTAAAATTAATATATAGAGTTTACTATTACTTTAATAGTTTTTATTTAATATAGTTTAATCTAGTTTTATAACATTATATTTTTTAAAGTATTAAGACCTTTAATATAAAGGTTTTGTACCGCTATTACTGGTAGCTTTTTTTAATATTTAATAATTTAATAATAATAACCTCTTTACTAACTCTTCCTCTATAAAAATAATTTTATAGATATTACCCTTCCTTAAAATACTAATTAATTTAAGCCTCTTTAGGTACTTTTACTAGTTATAATCTAAAGAATTATATATTTTAAAATACTACTACTACTACTACTACTACTACTGTCCGCTATAAGTACTTACGCTTAGTAACCCTTTTATACTTTTACTTTTATCTAGTCCCTCTTTTTACGCGTATATAAGTATATATTTTATATTTACTTTAGCTATAGCTTAAAGTTATAAATTCTATTTTTATAGTATACTACTAGCTCTCTTATATTTTTAGTAATAATTACTATACGTTTTTAAAATAATCTATTAATAGTATTATATAAAATAGTAAGAGTATTTATTTAGTATATATACTACTTATAGATAACTATATTACTATATACCTAGGTAATAATATTAATTTTAAATATAATAAGGGCTACTATATTTAGTTAAGAGAAGTATATATGCTATTTAGGCTAGACAAAGTTACCTTTATATAATTTAATATCTTTAATTTTTAATCTAATAATATATAAAGTATAAAAGTATAAGTATTTATTTATAGCTATATAGAGGTCGTATAGAGGGCTTACTTATATTTTATTTTTTAATACCTTATTAGTTTTAATAGTAAAGCGGAAATACTATTTAAACTTTTTAGTATTAAATATAGTAATTAAATAACTTTAATAATAAAAATATTACGAGGGTTTCTATATAGTTCTTTTACTATTTATATAGTATATATAAGTAACTCTATTACGTTACCTACTCCCTATAGTACCTGCTAAGTATTTACTAATATAAATTACTAGTTTAATACTAACTACTAGCCTACTAATATACTTATTCTTTAATTAAATAACTATTTAAATAAATATTATTCATTAAAGTTAGTTCTTATTAGAAGTTAGCTTTTAATTATTACGTATATAATTTAGTACTTAATAAAATTCCCTTACTACATTTATACCCCTAGATTAAGGTCTAGGCGTACTTTTACTTTTTATTAAAACTTTTTTTTAAGCTTTTTAATTTTACTCTAACTACTTCTTTCTAATTATTTTATTTAGGTACTTTAAGCTTTTTTAAAAGTTAAAATTTTGCTAAATAATCTACTATAATAGCTAATTTTAAAATTTTCTCCTTTATATCTTTTATATTTAATTAATCTCTTTATACTATAGTATAAGTATTTAAGCTTAGCTAGTCCTTAAATAGTATTTATAAATTTATTAAATAACTTTATTATAAACTATCTATACTGCGTATTTTAAAAATTTTATTAATTTTATCTACTTTATAAGTAAAACCCTATAGCAGTTAAAAATTATTATTATAAATAATTATATTAATAACTCTAGTAAGCTTATTCTATTTATTATACTTAAATTTTAGTAAAATTTTAATTTTATAAGACGGTAGTAGTCTATTTATATAATTAAAAATCTTTTACTTAATAAAATCTATAATACAGTGTACTAATATAATAAAAGTATATATTTATATATATTTATATATTAATGGAATAAATAGTGTGGCTGTGGTGGCTTAGGGTAACTAAAAGGGGTTTTAAAAAAGGAGGAGTATGTGTATACCTTTATTTTAAAAGTATATAATAATATATAAGTTGGGTATAAGGTAAAGTATAGCGTCGAGACAATAGTCTAAAAAAGGTATAGGCTATAAGATAAAGTAGAGTAGAGTAGTATAAGTAAAAAATATTAGTTTAATTTTAAAAAAAAATAGCCTATACGTAATTAGGTAGTAGTACTAGTAGTAGCTTATATACTATTACTAGTCTAATCTTTTATAAATATTTAATTATTACTTTTATCTATTTTACTACTAACTTAACTATTTACTTATTATTATTATATATAATTATATATATATTTATATATTAATCGAACAAAAAGTGTGGCTGTGGTGGCTCGGGACAACTAAAAGGGATTCGAAAAGGGAGGAGTATGTGTATGCCTTTATTAATATATAATTATAATAGTCTAATATACGTTTAATTATTTACTTTATTTTTATAATATTATGTACCTACCTAAATTACAATAAAATAGTTATCTATAAAATGTTTTTAGTAAATAGTAGTTTAAAAAAGCTTTTAAAAATATTAAGTAACTTAAAAAAATTACTACTAGTAGTAAAAGTAGAAAAAGTAATAAAAAATTTATAAATACTACTAGTAGGGATACTCTAAAAAAATACTAATTTAAACTAATAAGTAGGTTATAATAGCTTTTAATAATAGTTAAATATTAATATTATATAGCTATTACTCTCTGTAAGATTAAACGCTATTAGTAAAAAACTAGCCTACTAATTAGAAAAATTTCTTTTACTTAACTAGTACGTAAGATTACTAATATAGAATTTACTAGTAAAATTTTTTAATTTTAATTTTTTATACTATAGGTTATATAAAAAGCTTTAGAGACCTTTTTAGTTAGATATTTTAAAAATATAATAATCTATACTATGTTATTTACTATATACTAACTATTATAAACTATAATATAAATTATATTTATACTAAGAAGATTACTATTTAGGCTAAAGATTCTTAATTAGTGCTAAGGTACTTATAAAAGTATAGCTAAAATTTTAAATTTATAAGTTATTTACTTTAGTATAGAATATAGTGTAAATAATAAATAAACTATATTATAGCTAAAATATAACTATCTATTTTATAAACTATAATAGACTATAACAACTAATAATAATATATATTCTAATTAGAAGACCCTAATTTAAATATTATAACTTAACCCTAACTTAGAAACGGTATAATTTTTATTTAACTCTAATACTTAGTCTATGTAATTTTAACCTAACCCTAACCTATACTAGTATTAAAAATAATAGGTTAGGGGTATAGTTAGGTTACAATCTTACGTAAGCTAATTTAATTTTAATTTAATTTTAACCTATTTACTAGTATAGTTATATCTAGTTTTATTATACTATTTTTAGTATTTTTAGAATAGTTTACTTAGTTAGATATATATATATATATATATATATTTTATTACTACGCACCTTAAACTCTTTTAAAATAGTTAAATAAGTAATTTTTATTATTATTATTAAAGTCCTTTCTAGCTACAGCTACTTTTTTTATATAATATATATTATATAATAGCCTTATTTACTATTTTAAGTTTAGCTACTTTTTATTATATTAATACTAGTTTATATATAAGAATTACTGCCCCTTTTAAGATTTTTTTAAAAGTTTTAATTATAGAACTTAGTAGACTATTTATATATTTTTTAATCTTTAATTTTATAAGCGTAGAGTATAACTTTAATATTAAAGTATTACTAGGAGATTATAACTATTAAAGACGATTATTAAGTTATAGTAATAACAGAATGTATAAATTTATATTAAAGTCTAATATAATTTATTTTAGTATAAGTAAAACTAATTTAGTACTATAAATATAAAGGCATGTACATACTCCTCCTTTTTTAAAACCCCTTTTAGTCGCCCTGAGCCACTACAGCCACACTATTTGTTCGATTAATATATAAATATATAGTACTATAAAACTCTTTTTAAATATTACTAAAAATAATTACTACTTAAAAGACGTATTTAAAATAAAATAGAATCTCTAGTTTTATAATATATATAATATAATTATATATAAACTTTTTAGCTTCGCACCCGTACGTCTTTTTTAAAAAAGTAAAATAATATATATTAAGGGGCTATACGAGGTATAATAAGTAAAAAGATATATAAATAATAATAATTTTACTATTTTTATAGTACTATAAAAATTTAAGTAGATTATAGCTTTTATAACTATTAATAATAAGTAATATATTTATATATTAATCGAATAAAAAGTGTGGCTGTAGTGGCTCGGGGCGACCCAAAAGGGGGTTTAAAAAAGAAGGAGTATATGTATGCCTTTATATTAATAAGTAAATATATTATACTAATAATATACTTCTTTATATATTTATTAAAGTACTTTAACTAGTGAAGACTAAACTTATTTATCATTTAGCCGTTTTTAGAGACTATTATAACTTAATTTTAAAATACATTTTTCTTTTTATACTAGTTTACTAAGTACTAGCGCACCTTAAAAATAAAAAAAATTAAATAGCTTATTTTATAGTATTAATACTTTAAATAATTATTATTTACTCTTAATTACTTAGCCAGATTACTTTTAACTATTTTTATTTTTTTTAATACTATAATAACTATTTTAGTAAATATTTAGCTTATTATAAAATTAGTTTTATTAAAATTATAAATATTATTATTTTAGATACTATGCTTAGTTTTAATATTAGCTACTAGATTAAACTAATTCTAAACTATTTTAAAATTTATATAGAGAACTTTTTTATAATTATATTTATAATTAAATTTTGTTATAAACCTAGAGTAACACTTAATAAATATACTAGACTAGTTTAAATTAACTAAGTTTAGATTACACTTAGTACGTAAAAAATTAATTATATTAGTTATAATTATAAATTAAAAAAGACATTCTTAGGTAACTAGTTTAAGTATATACTTAATAATTACTTACTTTCTATTTTTATTTAAATTCTATAAGTGAGGTATAATACTAACTTATAAAAGTTATTTAGTATATTAATTAATTAGTATTATTTAAAATATTTTATAAATAACTATAGCGTGTTATATTAAAAGTATTATATTTTATTTAATAGCTTAGAGTATAAGCTATATTTAAGTTTTCTTTAATAGTACTAACTAGTATTATTAAAAGGTATTAGTATAGAGGTATCCTTTTTTAAAACCCCTTTTAGTTACCCCGAGCCACCACAGCCACACTATTTGTTTAATTAATATATAAATATATAAATATATATATATATATATATATATAGTATAGAGGTAGTATTTTAGTAAAGTTTTAGTAAAAGTAACTAACTTACCTATATAGCGAACTCACCTATAGAGTATATTAATAATTAAAAAAAAAATTCTTTTTATTATATATCTTTTTATATTTTTTTTTATATATTAATTAAACAAATAGTGTGGCTGTAGTGGCTCGGGGCGACCAAAAGGGGTTTCAAAAAAGGAGGAGTATGTGTATACCTTTATAATATCTTTTTAATTATTTTAAAATAAGTCTAAAAAAATAATAAAGATAGTTTTCAAATTTTATTTTTATAGATACTTTTATAGTATAACGCAGTTTTATAGTATATTATAAAAATTTAACTTCTATTACCGTTGAAGTTTTGGGGGCAGCAATAGATTCAAGGGGAAAGCAGGCGCCCCATAGGCCCGCCAACTGTCCAGCTGAGGAACATATATACTCGACCTCTCCTGTCCACTATTTCTTCTTTTCAAGAACCTTGTCTTCCGTCGTTCTCGTCGCTTTAAGACGCATCGAGGTACTTGTCCTCCGCGCAACACCGACCTCATATATTCAGTCTGTCCCAAGCAGCCATCTACCGCCAAGCCATCACCGCCAACTTTCACGCCTACCCGCCTACCTTTCCGGAGAGCCATACGCATTCCTCATCTGCCAAGAAGACGCTCTCCGTCCTCGGTCTCGAACCCGTCGCGCGATCCTTGAAAATACTCATCGCACCCTGAGCCAAAGACGTGGCTCCCCTAGGTCTTGAGCCGACTCACCTAGTCCGTGGAAAATCGCAAATAACACGTGTGGCACGGCTACGCCTCCCCGCATAGCATGTTGCCTTCTATCGTTTGACCGCACGCTTTTCTGGCAGCGAATACGGCAAATGTTGGCGGGGATTCGGATTCATTACAGATACGCGAGGATACCCTTTCAGCACGCACGCACGCGCTTGAACGCCCATGGGCGCCCTCGTCGATGGCTACGTCCTCGTCCACCGGTATGGGTTTGATATGGCTCACGCTTCAGCCCTCCTTGGCTGAGAACGATCCTGGCTGTACACACCCTTATATGCATACATATACATACACACATATATATACTTTAGATTTATCAGAGGGTTTGGTACTACTCTTCGTTTTGCTAATTTTATATTTTTATTATTATTTTTAGTTTATAATGTAGTTACTGATCCAGTCGCAACGGACACCGATCTGCTTCCAAGTCTCACCCGCCTCCCTTCAACGCATCGTCTAAAACCACTGCGTGCGCGTCGCCGCACGGCTCTTCCGCATTAGAGACACCGGTTTTGCAGCGTGACAGCAGTGTCGACCTGCTGGCCGCAATGTCGGATGCGCGAGCATGGCGCTGCACCCCATGGCAAACAAGCTGGAAGTGCCGACCCGGCAGGCAGGCGGGCAGGCAGGCAGATAGCGACCTTCTCCACTGCTCGGAGAGCCTATATTTGCATCCACAAAGACAGACCATGACCAGAGCAATAATCCCTTCTGCTTGTCACCCTTCAACTACAGCAGCCCCGTTCGGCCATCACAAACTTACCTACTCATTCAACACTCTCGCTAGCTACCCCTCGATCTTGCCACATCTTCCTTCTCAACACTCTCCCTCCAAAAGGATGGAGCGCCCTCAGTGGCCAGCTGCCGATTCGCGCAAATACATTGGATACACGCAATAATGGGCCATACCAGCCGTGACAGTACTATCATATACCTCCTCACCGACAGAGCTGAAAATTTGAACATACAAGAAACAAATTCGAGGACGACGGCCAAACGCCGAATCCGCCTCGTGGGTATCACCTTGCTAATAAGAACCCGAACCGATAGAACGTTCCGACCCACCGTCGCCGACGGGGAAACGGCCCCCGATAACTCCAAAGAGAAACATGCACGTTCGTCGCAAGTGTACAGAGCAAGCCGGATAAATCGTGTACGGAAGAGAAAACCAAAAGAATGTGAAGGTGGGCGACTGGGAAAGCCTCCAGTGAACCTGGTGCAAGGGTGTGAGGAGGTGAAAGGAGGTAGGGCCGCTCACTCCGGCCGGTCAAGGTTGATTTTGAGCCTGTGGTCGATGCGCTCTTTCTCGCAGTACTCGGCGAGGAACTTCAGGCCGAAACGCACAGCCTGGATCGGGGTGGTGTCGTTTTGGATGGGGAGGAAATACGGACCCGACAATTTCGCAGCGTTGATCTTCTCGGGCGCTTTGGCGAGCTTCGTGTCCCATTCAGCGCCTGACCAGGTTTTGGTGTATTGCCTCTCCATCTCTTCCATAGGCAGGGCGGCCCGGGCGTCCTGCGTGTGCCGAAGAAGCTTCTGATAATGATCAGATAGGAGGCCGAGGTTTTCTATGAGCTGGCTGTGCTGCTTCGTGAGCTCTACAACGGAGAGCTCGTGCGGAGAATCGTGGGCCTTGAGATTCGGAGCGCGTGAGGCTACAAGAGTGCAGATGTTAGCTGCGATGACGGCGCCGAGGTAGGAGCGGAAGCCATCGAGGTGTTGGAAGTCTTTTGTGAGGCGACTGTAGGAGCTGCAAAGCGGGAGCAAAGTCTTCCATGTACCCTCTACTTCGCCAGGACGACCACGCAGCTGGAGAGATTGGTCTTGAGCATGATATGCAGCCATATAGGATCTAGTGGCGCACATTAGTTGAGCAATGTCGTTCCGTAAAGCATGAGACTTACAAGATGCATTCCAGACCAATGACGGCAGCGTGCTTCTGGTCTGCCTTAGTGAAACTCGCAGCTTTGTCGCGCTCCAACTTTTGGCCTTCATGCTTCAGTGACCGTCCCATTTGGTTTAACTTCATCGAACTGTGTTGCAACAAAGATATGTCCATCTGCTTCTTGCTACTCAAAGGAGGGACGGAAGTAGGTGCTTTGGGATCGAGACGTTGTGAGCTGGTCGGCGTTGTGCCCGATCGTCCTGGAGTAGAGTCGTGGCTTTCACTCGAGTTCGTCCGCAGCATGTTGACTGCCTTCAGATCTTTGCGTGGAGTTAAGTATGCGCTCTGGCCCCTTTGCGCGCTCGACTTCGTTGATGCAACTGGAGATGAGACAATCTGGTCTCGCGGAGTGATAGGACGATCTTGTGACGACACTGTAGATGTCCTCGGACGTTTTGCCGGTGATGTTTGAGCTGTATCGTCTTCGGTCCGTGGCCGCTTCTCCGCAACTTTAATTGATGGCACAAGAGTTTTGGAAGCGGTTGCAGATGACTCAGGTCGACGCGCGGCGACCTTTGGTATAGGCTTCGGCTTCTTTTCGACACCATCGGTAGCTTTCGATTGTGACGAACGACTGTTTGCTTGCTCTTCACGTTCTTTCCTCTCAACAGGGCTTTCTCGTTTCGGAGGAAGAGCGAGAAGCCTCTTGATAGTCTCTCGCGACTTTTTCGTATATCTAAGCTTGACAATGAGGCTCGACTCGGGCTCCTCAGCATAGCTGACGTTTTCGGTCCCTGGCGACTTCCCGTTAAGCGAGACTGACCGCGCTCGGGAAAGGCTCTGAGAACCCTCACCGTCCCTGGCAGCGACCGGCCTTTTCGACGCGGTACGTTCGGGAATATGCAGGTGTTGGCTCTTGTTGCGATCAGACGAAGAGGTCGACGTATTAGAGTCGGCTCGTGTGCGCTGGGTGTCCAATCTCTTCAGCTCCTCTAGGACGTTTGAAGGCAGAGTGGGCGAAAGGATGGTCGGCAACCCGTGTGGATTACTGAGCGGCTGATCCACGGGTGACAAGAGTGGGGGCAGGCCATGGGGAGTCGAATTAGATGGGCCGGAATTGTCGATGTCCACCTTTGATTCCGCAGATTCGGGCTTTGGGGGGCGCGCGGGAGGCGCCGCTTGCTTATCTTCCCGATCGCGCTTCTCAGGTTTCTCAGGCAGCTTCAATTCAGGTCCACAATTCTGTTAGCGCATACACACGATAGCACTGGTGCAACATACCGGTTTCGCTGCGCTGCATCATCCTTCGCTTGTGCGCGTGCAGGGACTTGCTTCTCAGGCAGCTTCAGTCCATTGGTCTGGCCAAGGTTAGGCTTGGTAGGCGGCAGAGCCGGCGATGCTTTTTTGGAGCCAGGGGCGCCAACGCCGCTGGCTTGCTTGTTCTTGTAGTCGGCAAGACTGATTTTCTTTTTCGGCGCTTGACTGGCGGGGTTTGAGGCTTGCGACCGTGGACGAGGCGCCTCGGGTTCATCGTCCTCTCCAGGCTGGAGGGTGAAACAGTCTCGGTAGGGCTCGCGGAAGAGGAAGGTTCGGTACTGGAGATACTCCTCTTCATACTTGAACAAGTGTCCCAGCATCCAGGCACGCGCCTCGTGCGAAGAATGATATCGATAAGGATTGAGGGAGGGTGTGGACAGGATATACGGCGCGCGGGGGACAGCGGTCTTGAGGCGTTTGAAGATGCCATCTAGCTGGTCGAGGTCCTCTTGGTCTTCGTCTGATAGCTGCTTGCGCTTCAAACCCGTGGTTGGCACCTTTTGCTCGGGCGGCTGCTCGGAGCCGGACATGGTGAGTGCGCGGCGCGGGCGAATGCGCGGCAGGTCGCGAGATGGCAGGGAATCTAGTCCGAACGCCGTGCCAGCTAGCGCCTATGTGTATGGAAAAAAGCGAGGAGGACGCGCCGGGACATGAAGCTGTCCGTACGTGGGGCGGGGGTAAAAGCTCGGTGGGGTCGTGAACCGTACGCGGGCCGCCGCGGTGTAGGTGAATGCGGTAGAAGCGCGCAGGCGTGACAGGCGACGGCCGGGCAATTGGACTCTGAATACATCCATTAGCATGACAGTCGCATCGCGTGGGCATCTAAGCATACGCACCGTATCGATGGGAGAGCGTCAGTGCTACCTCAGCCGATGGGGCGCGAAAGGTGAGCTGAGGCCCAGCAGTCGACCATTCCGATGCCCTCAAGGTGTGCAGACGCGGCACCGTCGGCGTTTGCAAGGCGTGAATGCGGCGGCCGCCTACGCGCAAATGCGACAACATGCAGCGAGGTGGTGACGAATGTCGTGTAATTGGAACGTGCACCCGAGGATGTTCCGTGCGCGTATGGGCATTGTCTAGATACTTCCTACCCCTAAACGCTCTTCGATGCGGAGCCGTTATATCGCTTTATTAATATTACGTATAATTATATATAAAATTAATTTAATTAATTACTACTACCCTGTTATTTACTATTACTATTATTCTTACGCTACTTATTTATATTTAAAAAATCTTAGGTCTATATAGTATTAGTATACTTATTAATTTTTTTTACTATAGCCTATTCTATTAAAAAAAGCTTATTTTTCTTTTAGTACTAATAGCTATACTTTTTAATAATTCTTTAAAAAGAAAAAAATTATTTTTAAATATACTAATAATTATTTTTATAAAAAAATCTCCCTTTATTTATATAAGTAAAAGACCTTTTTAATAAAAATAAGTAAATATATAAGTTTACCTTTTTAAAATTTTAAAATATAGTTTTAGAAGCTTAAGTTTTTACTATTTCTTTATAGCCTTTAGTTTAGTTTTATATTTCTACTAATAATTTTACTCTTTTTATTTATATACTTATTATTTTTAATAATACTAGTAATCTATATATACTTATAGGAGTTAAGTAGGTTATTTATAGTATTATTAATAATAAAGATTATTATAATCTCTATTTTAGTAGGTTTAGTATTAGATATAGTTATTAGCTTTTAAGTTATAATTAAGATATTAGTAAAAAGGATATAAGACGTTAAATAAAGTATTTTTATAAATTACTATTCTCTATAGTATTATAGTTAGTATTTACTTTTACTATTACCTAATATACTCTCTCTACTCTTATTATCTTCGCCCTAGTAGTTAGTTGCCTTTTATATTTTTATTTAGTGCGTTTTTTTATTATAATTAATATATTACTGTTTGTACTAGTTGTTGCATAATCTATTTAGGTCGGTAACGACGATAAAGGAGAACCCTCCTACCCCTAAATCCTAAATCCGCACATAATGACCCCATCGCATAGCCGCTCACAAATGTGATTCCATCACTTCGTAGCTCTGTACCACTCAATCATCGGTCTCTCCGAACCTTCCATGACGTTCAAGATGTTCCCTACGAGTCGGAAGTCCTTTGGCATAATGGTAACACGTTTGGCGTGAATGGCAGCCAAGTTCGCAGCTATAGTTTAGTTAGACTAATACTCAATCTAATACCAGATAGGTGGACCTACCGGTGAGCAGGGAGACAAGAAACGTCTCCGATGCCTCCTGAAGGGCTACCACAGCATCTGCACGCATTCGATCCACTCTGTTCTCACCCGTAGGATTCGTGTCTACGCTCTGCAGGACTTCGCGGACCAACTTTCGAAATGGCGTTGGGAGTATGAGGAGTCCGCCTTGTCTCTGGTAGTGTCTGATTTCTTTTAGGGCAAGAGCTACGCACATGGTATTAGTTTTGGAAGACTAATACTTTGCAAATGATGTACTTACTTCCACGCCTATAGCCCGGGCCTCCTGAACGGTATACGGGGCATTTCAGTATGTTGGCATTCGGATTGGTAGGGTGCTTGGTTTCGGCATCGTTTCGCTTGTTTCGAACTTGTCTTTTCTTGATGTTTGCGACTTCCTTGGTTTTGGCAGCCTTTTGAGTGAACCTAGGAGCTTTGCGTGGCTGTTTGGCGGCGATACGTTTTGCCCTGTGACTTCTGTGCAATATTAACAAATGAGTGCGTCTCGAATTAGCAATATGCCTACTCGCGGTGGATGAGCGCTGGCCCGGCGGCGGCTTCCCTTTTTGGACCATGGTGGTGTTGGAGTGATGGGTTGAGTAGGAGTTTGAAGTCTGATGATATAGTGCCAGCGGATCAGCTGCGGGCACAAACGAGCGCAGGTGAAGGTTGAGAGGACGAGGTAAAGGTGCCAAGAGATTTGATAGGAACCGCCCGCCTCGCAGTGGTGCGATCAATACGATTAGGTCTCATATTGTTTAGCTTCTTAAGCTGAGCAACATGCTATTTGCGCGACTAATACCTGGACTAATACCCTCCACTACAATAGGTGCGAACAACGAAGTGATATTGTGGTGAAAGTAATACCGCGGTAAAAGTGATATCACGGTAAAGGCGTAATCTCTGGCGGAGTGGCAAACGCAAAGTGAAGGCAGACTGCAAACGGGCGGGCTACAATACCCACTCCTCTAGCCCCAACCTGTCCCATTACTCCACACTCGTCGTCGATCAATACAAGAACCACCCCAGGACTTCGTCCAAAAGGCTCCTCCTCGGTATTTTGGTCAATATGGGGAAACGCAAAGCCGATGAAGAGTACTCGAACAACCCAAGCACCGTCAAGAACATGAAGGCTAGGAATGATGCGGACGGAGCGAAGAAGCAACATATGTTAGCGCAGAATCACGATAACAAGGAGGTGTCTAGGTTTTGGACAAGGAAGTTCAAGCCCAACCCTGCCGTACAACGGCTACTCGATGCTGCGCCAGACAAGAGTAGGCGAGATGAATTGGAGAAGCAGCTAAAGATTCAGTCGAAAAATTTCATCATCAATCAAAGGTACGTGGCCGAGTATTAGTCGGGGTATTAGTCCTAACAGCTTTTGAAGGTTGATGAATGGTCAGTGGAGACAGGCGATTACACCGGATCTCAACGGCAATGTGAGGGGGTTCAATGATTTCCTTACGAAACAAGCGCAAGTGTTCGATATCCCAGACTTCATGCCCCCGAGGTGTGTCTACCCAGATGCCGAGCAACCTCCGCCTGTTCTTCCTCAATCTGTAGTTGTCGAAGAGCACCTACACGCAGATACTCCATGGCAAATGAGCTCGGCCGATCAGGAGAGAGAGGAAGAAGAGTGGGAAGTCGAGTATACGCAAGAGGATGAAGCAGCAGCAGTGTTGCTGAACAAGGAAGAACCACAGAGACTGTTCGCGTTAGCACATACCTGGAACCTACTGAGACAGTTCTGGCTACGCACAATCCGCAGTTTCAACCTGAAGTTTTGGATGATTAGAACGAAAGGCTTCAGTACCTATGTCTGCTATATGGGGAACGAGACACTGCGAGTGAGTTTCCTTCACTATATTGAACTCACGGTTAACGACTGATGATGTCTAGTCATATTTCGAGTGGCTCATTCCTGGTGCGGGCGACGTGTTCGACGAATACAAGGACAAGTTCAGGCCGATACGGAATGTTCGAGAGCGTGTAGGTGCCTTACAGTATTAGGCAGCTTGAGACTAATACCTGCATAGCACTGGTTCATCAAGCTGGCAGCGCAGGGAAGCAGGAGAGTTGCTACAACCAGCTCAGGGCTTCCACTGCCCCCGTTCTGGATGCTGTTCAATAAGCCAGAGCGAGCTATTATCGGACTCATGTACCTGCATCAGAGGCATGGAGGCAACATAAAAAGCGAAGTGCGCGTGGCGACCGACAAGGGCGTGTGCAAGCTGCCAGGAGGTTACCGCTACCGGACTATTCTAGACCCGCAGTAAGTATTAGTCCTAGTATTAGTCCCCCTACTAAGCAGCGTACAGTCAACGTCGGCGGTTTCCCACATCTGCATATAGTCCTGAGCAGGCTACGTATCTGCTTAAAACCATCATGGGCAAAACCTCGACTCACATCCCTCGGGACATAGAAGACTTCCAGACTCTGGCCGAGTTCAGTGAGGGTGCAAGGGATGCCGATGGCGATATCAGTCTAAGCGAATAAATATTTGGATGGATTATGGCGGAGTGCTGCCTATGCAGTTTTGGCGGTTTCTTAGAAGGACTGTAGTGCGTTTTCCCTCGGTATATCGCGGGGATAGTTGTAGCAAGTATAACTTCCCTTTATAAAAAAAATCCCTACCTTCATAGATAATAAAAAGCTTTTTAGTTAGTTACCTTTTTTTTTTATTATCTCTTTTATTTTTATAGTTATTTTTTATTATATAGTTAAGTCCGTACTATATTATAAAATAAATCTTTTATAGTTTGTTTATACTACTAGCTAAATTAATAGTACAGGGGGGTGAACAAAAAAAAGACTAATCGAAAAAGACTAGTTTTTAAAAGTTTAATAACTCTATTAATATTATATTTAAAAATTATTAAAATAGATTTTTTATAAAAAAAGTTATAAAATATTGTATAATAAAACTAAATTAGGCTTAGCGTATATATAGCCTTAGTTATATAGTTTTAAACCTAGGACTTTTTTTTTACTTAACTTTACGTCTTTATAACTTTTTAACTAGCGTATAAAATTAGCTATAATATATATATATATATTAGTAACTTATATGTAATATATATATTATAAATTTTAAGTATAATTTCTTATCTAAATATTTAGTATTTTAAATTTAGAATTTAAAGTCTTAGTTTAGAGATTTGAGACATAATTTAAAAAACTATATATATAACTTATTTTTAAAAATTTAAAATCCTAAAGAGAAGTAACACTATATAATAAGTTTAAAAATAAAATAATTATTTAATTTACTATTATATTAACTTAGTAGTAATCTAAAAGCTTTATTAATTTTTATTAATTTAAAGTATTGTAACTTCTTGTATAGTAAAGATAATAACATAAATTTTATATTAAATATTAGCCTATATAAAGTACTAAACAGCGAATATTTTATAATTACCTAATTAGGTTAGTTAAATTTTAAGTATATATTATCTAATAATAGAGGAGGGTGAGATAGAAAAAGCGTAATTAAAAAAGTTACGTTTTTTAAAGTTATATAATATTTTAATTAGTAAGCTAAAAAAATACGAAAAAAATACCGTTTTAAAGAGAAAACTAGTAAATTCTATTTACCCTATTAGGGGCTGCTTACTAAGGGGTCTAGAGGTAAAAAAAAATTAGTAAATATAGAAAATTTTTAGGACCCTACTTTAAGTTAGTATAACTTTTTATTTAAGGTATAAAATTAGCTTATTTTTATATATATAATAATAGATGCTAAGTTTTATTAGTATATTAAATATTTTTATATATTTATATATTAATTATATAATTATATATAAAAGTCACTTTTTCACATTTTTAATAATAAACTAATAAATAATAAATTACTAGTACTTAGTATAGTAGCCTTTAGTTTCTATAACCGCCTTATAACGGTTAAGAAGAAATAATATATAGTTATTAATAACTTTTTATAGTAAATTATTCTACTTTTTATTAATAACTTTTTTAAAGGCCTCTATACTTTGTAAACTATTTCTTATACCTAAATTAGCCTTTTTATTTTTAATTAGTCCTAATTTTAATAAACTCTATATATTTTCTATAGGGGCTAAACTAGGACTATAGGCTAAGTAAAGAAATAGTTCAATTTTATTATTTTTAAACTAAGTTAAAACGTCCGTAGTTTTATAAATAGGGACGTTATTATATTAAAATTACTAACCTATATTAATATTATTATAAAGAGTATAATTATAATATAATATAATAACATATATATATATATATATCTATTATTATTATTATATTATTATATTATTAAACAAAAGGGGTAAAAAAGTATTATAAAACTTACCCCTTTTTATAAAGGGTTTAACCTTAAGTATAAGGACTTTATTTATATAATCCTTACTAGTATAAGAAGTAGAAGAATTAAGTATTTTAATAAATACTAAATTACTTCTACCTCCTACCTAAATTACACCCTAAACTTATAGGGTAAGATTTTATCCTATAAAATAATTAATATAATTAATATTAAAAAACTAAAACTATAACTTAAAAATATATAAGAAGTTATATATTTTAATATTTTAAAAAGTTAAAATAACTTACTTTATAATTAGCTAACAGCCAGTTCTCTTCCAACTCTATTATTACTCCTTTTTTAATAATATTATCTATTTTACTGTTCCCTTTATATTGCTAACTTATTAGAAAATATTATATTTTTTAAATTTATATTTTTAATTTTTTTATATTATCTTTAGCGTATTTTAATCTTTTTTTAGCATTTTCTTTATTAATTATTAGGTTTTTTTTACTTATATTAATAGAATAGTCCTCTTCTTTTAAAAAGATTTATAAAGTCCTTTTTATAATATTTAGACTATTTTCTATTAATAATCTTTTATTTTCTTTTTTAGGACTTCTAGTTAAGTCTCTATTAATAACTCTTTTATCTTTTTAAGTTAACTTTGTTATTCTACTATGTTTAACCTTTTTTATATTATTATTATTATTATTATTTTATTATTTTTATTTTTAATACGCCTTATAGCATTATAAATAGTACTTAGTAATTTATTTAAAGTAGTAGCAAATAAAGTAAATGTTAGGATAACTATACTCTACTCGTACGGAGTAATAGTTGTCTATAATATTATAGTAAGTAGAAAATAGTACAAAATAATAAATAACGATAGTTATATCTTAATATCCTCTCTCTGCCATCCGTGCGATAGCTAGATAAAGGCTCTACTCGCTAGTGCAGATTATACAATTATATAACTATAGCTATATAATTTATATACTCTGTATTACTAGCGAATCTATCTAGATTAACTACTCTATATACAGTAAATAAATTATTTATTTTTAAAAAAAGATTAACTTTAGATTCGAGTTTTAAGAATTTTAGCTCTATTTTAAGGAAATAGGAGTTTAAGTTTAAAAAATTTAAAAGATATTATAATATACTATATATATTTGTATACTAATCAAACAAATAGTGTGGCTGTGGTAGCTGTGGTAGCTGTGGTGGCGACCAAAAGGGAGTTCAAAAAAGGAGGAGTATGTGCATGCCTTTATACTCAATGTGTCGAAAAAATATAATATACTATAATATTAATAATATATTATATAATTATTAATTATATAAGTCTTAGCAATATTTTTATAATTAATATAATTTTATTATTAGATTACTAATATACTTCGAAAATCTAGTTACGTAACCTACACTAGGCCTAAAAGGGTATAGTTAAAATTTTAGTTAAATATATTTACTAATTAAAAAGTTATAAGAACCTAAAAAAAGGGTTTATAAACTTGCTATATTTAGGTTATTTTATTTTATTATACATAGTTTATAAGTAGTAAATAATATACTTATAAAAATCTCTATAATTTTCTCTTTAAAACGGTATTAGTTACGTATTTTTAGACTTAGTAATTAATTTTATATAATTTTTTAAAAAAGGTAACTTTTTTAATTACGCTTTTTCCATTTCACCTCCCTGTAATAATATATTATTAACTATATATATATATATATATTTATATATTAATCGAATAAATAGTGTGGCTGTAGTAGCTTAAGGCGACTAAAAGGGGTTTTAAAAAAGGAGGAGTATGTATATGCCTTTATACTTAATGTGTTAAAAAAGATTATTCTATCTACCCTGCACCGACGCCGAAGCGAAGGGTCACCCCCCCCGGAGGGAGGCGGATGTTATTAACTATAAATTAAGGGTAAATTATTTACACATATTTATAAAAGTATTTAAAATATTAATTACGTAAGATATAATACACGATTACTTAATATTTACTATTTTTTTATTTTAATAAAATATAAGATAACTCTAGTAAACTATTATTAATCTATACTATAAACATTAATACAAATAATATATATAAAAGAGTAATATATATATATATTATAGTAAATAAAGGTATACACATACTCCTCCTTTTTTAAACCCCCTTTTGGGTCGCCCCGAGCCACCACAGCCACACTTTTTATTTAATTAATATATAAATATATATATATATTATATTAAATTTTATACGCTAGTTAAAAAGTTATAAAGACGTAAAGTTAAGTAAAAAAAAAGTCCTAGGTATAAGACTATATACCTAAGGCTATATATATACTAAGCCTAATTTGGTTTTATTATATAATATTTTATAACTTTTTTTATAAAAAATCATTTTTAATAATTTTTAAATATAGTATTAATAGAGTTATTAAACTTTTAAAAACTAGTCTTTTTTAATTAGTCTTTTTTTTATTTATCCCCTTATATATTACTACTAATATACTTCGGCAAATCTAAAAATATTAATTAATATTTTTAAAAATTATAGACTAACTAATATACGCTTATAAATTATTTTTTTACTTTTAATATACTTTAGTAAATTAAGTAAGCTAATTAATACTTTTAAGAATTACTAAACTACTAATATTTTTAAAAATTACTAAACTATTTTCTTAATACCTTTAAAAATTATAGCTTAAAAAAATATTTACTTAACTTTTAACCGTATTACTACACCTATATAAAAAAAGTAAATATTAATATAATACTAAATAACTAGTAAAAAATTTAAAAAACGTTCTAAAGCGTATTTAAAGAGAAAGAAAATATAAAAAAAAGTATAGCTTACTAAACTATTAACTACTTTTACTAAACTACTAACTATTTTTACTAGACTACTAACTATTTCTACTAAACTACTAATTATTTTTACTAAACTACTATTAATTTCTATTAGACTACTACCTATTCTTATTAAACTACTACTTATTTTTATTAAACTATTACCTATTCTTATTAAATTATTACCTATTCTTATTAAACTACTAACTATTTTTATTAGACTACTAACTATTTTTATTAGACTACTAACTATTTTTATTAGACTACTAACTATTTTTATTAGACTACTAACTATTTTTATTAGACTACTAACTATTTTTATTAGACTACTAACTATTTTTACTAAACTACTAACTACTTTTACTAAACTACAAAGATAAATATATAAAAGTTATAATAATATTAAAACTAAAAAAGATTTTTTTTTATAAAAACTTAGGGCTAATACTAAACTAATACTATTATTAATTACTAAATAACTATATATATACTCTAAATATATCGCCTTTTACTATACTACTCTCTAATTAAAGTAGTAACCTACTAAAGCTTATTATTACGCCTCGCCTACTAGTAATATTTATAATAAATAAAAAAAACGTTGAGGCTATAAGTTTAAGTCTACTACTAACCTAAAATAAAAATATTTTTTTATAATTCTTATATACGCTTATTTTTTAACTATATCCGGAGGAATAGCTTTTTTTAGCTTATACCTCTTTTAGACTAGTGTCTCGACACTACACTTTACCTCTCTTCACATGATAAATAATAATAAGTTTGTAAATAGGTAAGCACGCAAGACTAATACTAGACTAATACTACTTGCTAATCCTATAAAGTGATGCACCACCCACGTTCGATACGCAATATCAAGCGCGATTGTACGACAAGACGTTATCGAGGACTTACGGTCATTGCTGTAATGTAACTATGCACCTCACAGATGTGCTCACGATACACAGAGCAAAGCTGTAGACCTGGTACGAGCGTGCAGTGGAGCGGGCAACTCCAAAAGGCGGACACGTGTGGTTGAAACGTGGGTTTTTTCGTGTTTCGAACTTTGTCTGCCCGCGATCAGGCCAAGTAAGAACGTTCTGTTTTCCATCGTGCTTGAGCTGACTAGGTAAGGAACTTCCATATCTGCAGATCACCGCTGCGCGCGCCGTAGTCCTGCTGCACACGACACCAGAGAACTATTGGAAGGCCGGCCACCCGTTGTGGCATGCGTCCCACCGCCATAATGCATCCAACAAGGACTGGGTTTGCATCGCACCTGATCATATTTTGCTAGAGAGCTCATACGAGAATTCTGTCATTAGGGTGTCCCACCAAATTGGGACAGTCGCATGCGATCACCCGGAGGATATCAAATGCCTTGGCGTAAGCTGGTTTCCCAGACTAATACTGGCCTAATACCATTGCTAACGTCTACGGATACTCAGCCTAGGGTCCGCTATTCTGCTGAAGATATCCCCGAGGGCGATACACCCCCAACATCCCCTAAGAAGCCCCGACCTAGACGCAGTTGGACGCGCCGTTGTGTGCCTTGCCGTAAAGACCACGCAAGATGCGATAGAGAAGCTGGGTCGGTCAAATGCAAGAGGTGTATAGCACGGAATCGTGCCTGCGGTTTAGTATTAACCTGATCCATCAGCTTCAGCGGATTGATCATTTCCATATCGCTGAGAGTCAATAACGGTTCATCATCTAGAACCGTCATGGGAGCCTGGGTGGAACTAGCCATGTGTTGTTAAAGTGTAATGCTTATATAGTTGACAGGCGACGTGTCTTCTAAATCCATCTTTTTTATATTTACTATACTAAACTTTTTTTTTTAGTATTATATTCTACGGTACATCGTGGTTTGAGCAATTACAAGATGCGTGAAAGGTATCATGTATCATCCGCTCTCCTCCTGCCGCCCGGTTGCTCGCAGCGTCTTCCCATCAGTGCAGCGCCGCAGGGCCGAATGTACTTCGCTGAGCGATGCGAGTGTTCGAGGCCCACAAGTCTTACAGTTCCTCGTCCTCGGTCTCGCCATCGTCGCCATCATCGCCAGCAGTTGGTGCTGGCTGTTTCGCTGCTGGTTTGTTCCTCGTCGCCGCTCTTGAAAACGGTAGCTCACGTCGAGGCGGCGGCGGCGGGGCATCTTCATCCGGCATGGGAGTGCTTGTTGAGGACGGCGCTGAAGAACGAGCTCCTTGGGTAGACTTCCCTCGCGTGGAGCGTGTGGAGCGAGCTGGGGCTTTACCGCTAAATTCGCCTTCGGCCTCGTCTTCAGTCTCGGCCTCTGATGCACGGTCTGGGGTCGCTGCTCCGGCCTCATCGGACTCGTCGTTTTGCTCTTCTGCCTTGGCTTGATCAATTTCCATCTGGTCCTCGTCTGAAAGCTGCTCAGGTTCCGGCGCTGGCTGGGAATCTTTGGCTTTCCTTTTGGACGCACGTGATGCGGCGGCCTTGCGAGGTTTTGTCTCCTTCCTTGAGGCTTCTACAGCCTTGGCTAAACGATCCTGTTAATGAAATATCGTTGAAATCGCGAACGACTCACCGGTATTCTGGTCAACCTTTGCACTTGCTAGCAGACGGTTCTGATCCCTGATCTTTCTCTTCTTTTCATTGAGCAGCTCCATAAATTGCTGGAGCATGGCATTTTCCGTCTCATTTTTGGTTTTGATGAAATCATCCAACTGCGCGTTAAGCTTCGCACTAGCGTCCTGTTCCCTCTTCGCCTGCGATTTTGAATCTGCCAGCTCCTTCAAGGTACGCGCGTGTGCTTGCGCTGAGGCTTGCGCCCATTCGAACGGATTGAATCTGCATCCAAGGGTCAGATGCAAGCCGGTTTCACTCATGACGTTGTGATCGGCCACAAGGTGCGCGCCTCGGTGGACGTGCGCATGTCGACGGCGCTTTGCCATCTACGGAGAGGAGTGCGCATGACCACGGTCTTATCAAACGGGAAGAAACATGCTCTAGATGATAATCAAGATCGGCAGAGCTCACTTACTCGAACTCGTCATCCTTGGGAAGCAGGATCTCCCCCAGATTCACCTGTTGCAGGTTAACCCAGCCCCGAAACCGGAAAGAGGTCACATCCGGAGGCGTCCTCATCTGACTTGCCTTGATTCCCTTGACGTCCTGTTGGATGGTAATCTCGAGGTTCTCGCCCTTGAGCGTGTACACGATGCGCACGTTTTCCAGCAGCTTGGCACCGTCCCCTTGAGGCTGCTCTTGTAAAAGGAAATGAGACAGGATCGTTTCCCAGTCCTCGGCTGGCCCCTTGAACTTGTGCCTCAATTTTGAAATATTCCGATGAGTGACTGGAGTGGAGGCGTCAAAGACGGAACAAAATGACGTCAATATGTACAGTCTTACTGTTCGTCACATATGGACTCTCGCCTTCGCAGCCTACGAGCCGCACGTCTAGCGGACGTGCGCCCTCTTGCTGCACCTCGACGACGACAACCTCGCCGTCACCGGCAGCGGGTTCCACGGGCACGATGTAGCGGCCCCGCATGGTGACGGGCCGCGCTCGCTACCAATGCAGCAAGCGGCGACTGGGACCTGCAGGTGCTGGAGAGGGAGGCGTCGCTAATGACGAAGGTGTGGCGCGAGCGTTCAACCTGACACACACACACACCCCTGGTGAGGATGGGATAGTGCCTGTAGTGTGTAAACAGGGTTCAAAACGAGCGTGTGGGAAGGGGGTAACTGAGCGCCCAAGGTTTCAGGGAGAGTGTCGAAACAGGTCAGACGACGAGGCGTGTGAACTTTATGTCACCACAACAAACGCGGCGTGGTTTTGTGGGCGATGGGCGGGGCTGCTGCCTCCCAGGCACGGCGCAGCTATGTGGGCGGCCAGAGAGCAGGCCACGGTCTCGCAGCCGGTCTCTGCGCGCAGGGACGACGACCGCCAGGCTGCATAGACGGTCGGACCGTTGGAGACGATCGTGTCGTCGCTTGCTGGCGCGCCTTCACGACGCACCCGCATGGGGCACCGCCTGGCGCGCGCTCGGCTTCGTCTGACCGCTGGGCTGCGCTGGGCTGTCGCGCCTGCCAAGCTCGTCTAACCGGGCCCTTCACCACTTCCCCAGCCATTCTCGGTGCTCCGTCGCAGGAACCACCGCCCACACCACCACTCGCACCCCATCCGCAATGGCCGCGCGGGGCTCCTTCGCCCAGCGCATGGCCTCGATGTCCATGTCGTCCGCCGTCGAGAACTGGGACGACGACGGCGACTTCGACGGCGCCGGCGACCTGTTCACGCACTCGACCGCCACGCTCCCGTCCACCTCGTCTCGCGTCTCGGTCCGGTCCGAATCCAACACGGGCGACGACGACTGGCAGGTCCTGCTCGCCCCCAACGACGAGGCCTCCACCATGAACGCCATCACGTCCGCAAAGCACGCCGGCATCCCCATTCCCACGAGCGTGCCGTCGTCGGCGCTGCTTGGCGGCGCAATCAAAAGGCTGGGCAAGAAGAAGTCGAGCCGCAAAATTGCAGTCGACGAAGACTGGGCCAACGACCTGGAGCTGCCCGCCGACCCCGGTGCGGCGCTCAAGTTGAAGGCCCCGACGCCGCGCACGCCGGCAGACGACAACGACGCTTTCGACGACGACTGGGGCGAGGGCAGCTTGGGCATCCGCTTCGCCGGCACGAGGAGGGAGGGGCGAGGCGCCCGCAGCTCGTCTGTATCCGCCGTGAGCCCTAGCATGGGCAGTATTGTGACCCTGGAGAGCGAGGACGACGATCTGAATGGCCTGGTGCTCCCCAACGAGCCGTTCGACTTCAATGCCCGACTGGAGAAGCTCAAGAAGAGCGAACCACCTACTCCCGACTCCCCCCCTCCCATCACGCTACCCAAGCGGGCGCCGCCACCCACCTCGGCACCTGTATTGGGGCCTCCGCTCGAGTTCACACCTTCTCCAGCCCCATTGCTGCCCTCGCCCCCGCCGTTGGAGAGCGAACGCTCTGCGGCACCCGCGCCTAAGCTTTTGGGCGTTGAAGAAGACGACGACTTCATGGATGGGCTGGAGATTGGCGGAGGAGAAGTCCTTGACACGAACAAACTTACTATGAATCGCAATGTCAAAGTCAAGAAGTCGCCCACAAAGATCACCACGCCACCAGCAGCTCGTCCGGCCACTACGCTCACCTTCACCGAAAAACCCGACAAGCCCTCAATGTCGAAGATCCCAAGGCCCCTGTCGATTGGCAGCCGTTCACGCCTAACGCCTGTCTACGAGTCAGGCGTTCCGCAAAGTGAGCAAAGTGGACACAGCCGGCCAATGCCTACGACCACAAGCGCTCAGCTTCTACGAATGAAACGGTCGGCACCATTACTACGAAACAACAACCATGCGCATCCCGCACGATCATCTGTTCCCTTCCTTCCTGCGGGTAATTCGGCTGCCCAGTCTCACCATGTCATGGCAAAGCCTCCCTCACGTGGGCACCTGCGAAGGGACTCGGATCCACGTCGGCCTCACTCTCCGTCCACGAGGCCCTACTCTCGTACGTCTACAAATGATCCGACCGCCACGCCCAGTAGGAATGGCATGCGTAAGGATATGACACCTACAGGCGTACGTCCAACTCAAAGGATGACGCTACCGAAGAGCCGGAAGCAGTTTGGTGATGGCACTGAGCTTGAAATCTTCGATGATTTGCCAACATCTGCAACTAAAGAGAAGCAATTCGAGAAGGCTCCACGCAACGTTGCTAGTAATAAGACCCTGCGGCAGCAGACAAGTAGCTCCCGACTGCCTATGCCAGATCGCATGGCCACACCCATGCCACAGACTCCTCGAAGTCCACCACGAGTGGACAGTACTCCGCGATTTGCTCGTGATACCGCCGCCAGTCGCAATGCCCGTGAACAACGACTGGCTGGCATTAGAGCACGAGGTGACGGTCCCATTGCGCCGACACAGATCAACTGGAAGGTGCACGTAGCGGCTAAGAGCCCCCACACCAGTCCAACAGCTCATCGAAAGAAGGGCTCCGGGCAAAAGCCACAGCTCATCCGCGGGTTGTTTGAACCTTACGCTAAGAGTAAGTCCTATCAACATCTAATTACTTTGTGGTCATAGGCTAACTTCTTCCTTAGCCGAGAAGGGAATGATATACAACCCGACCATGCAACGATGGGAAGGAAACGATGAAGCTCTTGCCCCTTTCACCCATCCTAACGGCTCTTCAGCCACAATAGATCTCACAACAGTGAGCACGCCTACATTTGCGCCCCTGAGCAGCCCGTTCGGCCATCCGCACGAGCGTTCGCATTCCATATCGCATACTGCATTGTCTCACATTCAGCAAAAGAGCGTCTCTTCACGTGCCGTGAAGATTGTCCCGCGCCCGGCACCCTCACCTCCTCGCCCTGCGTTAATCTCGCAGAAGACTATGCCTCGCGGTGTCCAATATGAAGGTCGCATGGTGTTCGACCCTGTCAAGATGACCTGGCTCAAAGCACCTCGCGAATCTAACGATCCTCGCTCTCCCTCTGTCGATATGGATGACGAAGAAGACCCTTTCGCTGGGCTCGAGGATTTGAAAGATAACGCGAGCGTTGCCGGGCACGGTGACATCGGCGCCGGCACATCCGGCGTCGAAGATCCGTCCTTCATCGGAGAAGAGTTCGACCTCGGCCCCAGCTTCATCCGTAGACAGCGGGAAGAAGAGTCCATTTGGCGGCGCAAAACAGAAGGCTGGGTCGGCACCATGCGCGACAGCGGCAACCACAAGCACGGCTGGAGGTGGGAGTTGCGAAGAATCGCCATGCGCGCATCAGAAGAGCGGTAGTCGATGCTCTCTACTCGTAAATTTTGCATTGACATGTGTCCTTGGAAGCATGCATTTGGATACGCATTGTACAGTCATGAGTTACGACCACGTTGGACATGATCCCGGCGCATATTTTTGGGCGTTTCAACTCTGAGCTAAAAGTTTAGCTACGGGGACGTACGGATGGTCTCCTAAGATATCCTGAGTGTAATGATGGGTGCCTCTGAAGGCTGCCTCACTCTAGCGACGCGTTATGATTTATGGCTTTCTTGCATACATGAGCGGAGCCGCTGCGCTCTGTAGAAATGACGGTTTCTTGGTTTGACAACTTTTTCCTTTCTTTTTTGGCGTTTGGATCATTTCACGGGCTTTTTTTTTATTTCTTTTTTTACTAGGGATATTTATGTTTATGATTACTCTTGCTAATACCGATACTAGGGAATATCATACTGTCAGTTGATATTGAGAGCAGTGATGTGGATCTGATAGTAGGCGTGAAATATGTGTACTCGGTAATCTCGAACACCTGTATGCTACCCCAGGATATACAATACAATGGCCGAAAACACGAAAATTAACTCTAGGCGAGCGCGTCCTTTGAAGCAATCGGTCATTGTAATGCGTATCCTGGGGCAACACAGCGGAGGTTGCCTAGGGCGTTTGCCTGCCGTCGCGCGATCGGCGGGGCACATGGCGGGGCTCAAATCTGGGCTCGATTTTGTTTACACACCTCACAACACATCATCGACATGTCTCGCTCAAACGACCCAGGTCATTTCTTCCAGACGGAGTGAGTGCCATCCAGAGTGCAATGAGATCAATAAACATTGACATCACTAGCTCGGCCCTCAGCGAAACGGCGCGAAAGGCGGCCAAAGCCAAAAACAACAAGGGCAACCCCGTCAAGCTCGCCTCCAAGATCCTCGCCGCCGCCCCAGACCCCTCCGATGGGAGCTTGATCTACGTCGCGGAGGCTGCGGGCACGATCAAGAGGATTAAGCCTGAAGTCGGTCAGACACGCGCCTCCTCGTGCGAATCAGGCATGCTAATTGTGGACGCGTAGGGCGCCGACGGGAAGAGGGTCGTCGCTACGTACACGGGCCCCGAGGCGCCGCTGGCGTCGGTCGCGGTGTCGCGCAGCCCGGATACACTGTTTGCGGGCTGCTGGGACAAGACGATTTGGAGCTGGGATGTGCAGAGCAGGAGGGCTGGACGCCGGTTCCGCGGGCACGCCGACTTCGTCAAGGCGGTGCTCGTGTTCGCGCTGCGGGGACGCAACGTGCTCGTCTCGGGGGCGGCCGACGCCGCGGTCGTCGTGTGGGATGCGGCGACGGGCGAGAAGCTGCATGTGCTGAAGGGGCATGCGAGGGGCGTCCTGGCGCTTGCGCTCGACCCGCTGGCGTATGGGCCCCAGGACGAGGAGGCGGTCGTGTTTAGTGCGGGCAGCGACCGCGAGATCCGCAGGTGGAGGGTGGGCGTAGGCGCGGCGAAAGAGCTGACGGATGAGCCGTGCCCGATTCTGACGCACGAGACCAGTGTCGATGCGATACGGTTCGATGCCGATGGCGACCTGTGGACTGCGTCGGCAGATCGGAGCGCAAAATGCCTCGCCAGGAGTCGCAACTGGGAGGAGGATTCGTGCTTCGAGCACCCTGATTATGCGCGCGACGTCGTTGTTGACGAAGGGGGTGGCTGGGTCGTGACTGCGTGTCGAGACGAAGAAGTCCGAGTCTGGGAGAAGGGCAGTGGCAAGCTCCATCATGTCTTCGAGGGACACTTCGAAGAGGTCACGGCGTTGGTGCTGTTGCAGGGGCAGAAGGTCATCAGTGTGAGTATCGATGGGACGGTGAGGACGTGGAGCTTGAAGGCACAAGATTTAGCAAAGGCGATCAAGGAGGCGGAGGATGAGAAATCTGGCAAGGTGGACGAGGTCGAAGGGAAGAAAGAGGGTGTTATGACTGCGGAAGAGGAGGCTGAGCTTGCGGCATTGTTGGAAGACAGCGAGTAAACGACGCCTACGGAAATCTTAGTACCGCGTGTTTCCCCAGGATCGGTAATACAACGGCCGATAGTACCATAGATTGGAAGCTAGGCGCAGTTGCAGCCCCAGGGCCCATCCTGTGATCGATTCTCCATGGCATACAGGTACTTGAAGACCCGACCGTCACCCTCACTGAACTTCATCACGTTTTTGTGTACTCGTTCAGTGCACCATTTAGTTATTGTATAATCATTGCGTTATCATTTATACTTGTCTGTCGTATAATCTGTTCAGGTCCGTAACAACGATGAAGAGACGTTTGTGATCGATTCATATATGTTTTGAGGTACCTCAGCGCAACTCATTTTATAATTTCTGTTACGCCGAGGCTGAAGTTCCTTGGCCATGCAGGTTCCCCGCAGCCTCCGCAATCCTCGCCTCGCACTCCAACGACCATGCTCCAGCGAGTCATTGACATGTCGAACCCGAAGCTTCAATATCCTCCCCGCCGGGATCGTAATATCTCCCAGAACCTAGCGATATATACAAATCGCTGGGACGGTCTCAATCGCGCATCGTACATTTGGAACCACATAGCATCCTCGCGCAACAACCATGGCGACGGACACAATGAACTTCTCTATACCGCCGGCCCTCCAGTAATATCTCAGAGACCTAGACTGGTTCATCGGGGATAAGATTGTACCGCTGCAGAATAGCGGCGATAACAATCGCTTCTTCGATCACCGCCGCGAACACGCTCGCACCGACTGGGACCATGGCGGTCTCCCTCGCCCCGAATGGGAAGCCCTCCTCGCGGAATCGCGCCGTCTCGCCGACGAAGCAGGCTTCTTCTGGCTCTCCCTCCCGAAACAATACGGTGGCCGAAGCAGCGAGGACGGCAGAGGAAGGAACCTCTGGATGGCCGTCATCCGGGAACATCTAGCGAGCAAGGGCCTCGGCCTGTTCAACGATCTGCAGAACGAGAATTCGGTAGTGGGGAACTTCCCGGACGTGGTAATGGTCATGAACTATGGGAATGAGAAGCAGAAAGCGGAGTTGATTAAGGGGCGGTTCGCAGGCACGGTGCGGATAACGTTTGGGTTGACGGAGCCAGATCATGGGAGCGATGCTACGCATATGGCGACGAAAGCGAGGCCGGGAAAGCGGGACGGTGCGGACGGGTGGGTGGTGAATGAGGCGAAGAAGTGGCAGACTGGGATGCATGCTGCAACGCATTGCTTCATCTTCGCGAGGACGCAGGGCAACGACGGCCAGGCGAGGGGCATATTATGTTTTGTCGTGCCGAGGGAGACACCAGGCCTGCATATGGACTCGTACGAGTGGTGGGTGCGTTCCGAACCGGGCTCATCTGGCAACGCCCTGCCTGCGGCCCACTGACAGAAGATGCTAGGACGCTCAACATGCCGACCGACCACGCCACGATTTCGCTCAAGGACGTGTGGGTGCCAGACAGCGCAGTGCTGGGACCCATCCACGACGGCCTCAGCGTAGCGCAAGCCTTCGTCCACGAGAACCGCATCCGCCAGGCGGCATCCTCCCTAGGCGCCGCCGTGTACTGCATCCAACAATCCGTCCGATATGCCACCGATCGTGGGCCCTTCGGCACGCCCCTCTCCCACAAGCAAGGCATACAATTCCCGCTCGTCGAGCTCGCGACCCAGTGCGAAATGCTCCGGCAACTGCTCCGTAAAACCGCCGTCGAGATGGACTCGATGCCGCCCGTGGACGTGGAGAAGCGGATAGGGGACAAAGTCAGCATGTGCAATTATTGGGCAAACCGGCTCTGCTGCGAGGCCGCGGACCGTGCGATACAAGTCCACGGGGGCAATGGATATAGTAGGCACTGGCCGTTCGAGCATATCTGGCGGCATCATAGGCGGTATCGCATTACGGAGGGGAGTGAGGAGATCCAGATGCGCAAGGTGGCGGCGTATCTGTTTGGGTTTGGCGGACGGAAGAGCCTCGTCGATGCCGCGGCTACGGCGTCGAAGCTCTAGGACGTTAACACATTCCGCCTCCTGAAGCAGTATGCAAACTACCTCCTGCATTGCTGTCGTGACTTTTGCAGGGATCCATTGCACGTTTGGAAACCGTATCGTAAAGCCTGGGGTCCCACAGGCCGCAACGAGTCTCGAGGACTATGGCTTTGGTCATAAAGTCGAGCGCGAAAAGGCATGCGCATATCTTCAGCTCGCCTTCCCCAAGACGGCCTTACTCCAATCGCGGAGCACTCTGTTCATCCCCGGCATTGCGTCACCTTCCAGGAAGACGGGAAGCAGCAGTACGACGATCACGAACCAGACGCCCACCCCCACATACCAAAGAAGCGTCTTTCGAAAATTGATCTCCCAAGGCAATGCTGGTAGTGACTTGGATGCCAGGACTTCGGATTTCTCTGTACAAGAAAGGCGAGGCGGCGGAAGCGGTTTGGACACGCTACGTACCTCGGTTAATGGGGGCGGTCGCCGTTGGCGGACCTTGGAAGACGAGGTTCTGGTAGAGGTGGTGAGTGAGTTGCCCTTGGGAGGAACCGGCGGAGGGCTGTCGGATCGTGAATTGGTAGGGTTGTTTGTTGGCGACATGGTAAGATAGAGGGATGTACTTGGTGGGGAAAGACTTAGGCTAGGTAAGCTGTTGCCGTAATAGGTTAGCTGCATATTCTTACATGCAACCTCCTGCGTCGTACGCCGGCCCTTAGATATTAGATATTATTTTACTATCTCTCTAATATTATTATTCTTAATTTAGTAGGTAAGCAGTTAAATTAATATAAAAATATATTATTAAAGATAAAAATATTATATTATTATAGAGAAAGAATTTAATTTTTTATTTAATAATAAATAATTATTAATTTAGCTCCTATATACTTAAATCTCGTTTAAGCCCGCTTGGCTTAGTAGTAGAGCGTATTACTAGTAGTTACTATAATAAGATTATTAGTTTAATTCTAATAGTAAATATTAATTATTATACGGCCTTACTAGCTTCTAGTTTAATAAGGGTTTCTTTTTAATATATAACTATAAAATTCTAAATACAGCGCTTTCCGTCTGCTTAATAGTACTTAAGTAGGATACTAGTAGATTAGTAATATAGTAGGTAATTACGTATAAATACCTACTATTTATTATAACTAGTATTTAGGTATTAGGCTATAGTGCACGGGGACCCTTAAAAGACTAATAAAAAATATAAATAAAAGGGGTTATATAACTAATAAACGTAATAGAGGTCTATTATATCTATTAATAAACTCTTAGTAAGTCTATTAATAGACTTTTAGTAAGTCTATTAATAGATCTAATAGAGGTCTATTAAGTCTATTACTATATTATATAGGAGCGCGAAGACTGATAGATTAAATTTTATATTTAACCTATTTTTAATTTATTATTTAAATTACTTAGGCTCTTATTAATTTAATATTTTATAATATTAATACTAACGCTTTATTACCTATTTATATAGTAATAATCCTACTTTTCTAATATTATTACTACTTTTATCTAAGAATTAATTTAAAGCCTAAAAGAATTTTAATACTTTAAATACCCTTAATATAAGTAGTTTTAAGAATTTTATAATTATATAAGACTTATATAATAAGGCTGTACTACTAGATCTATTTAATAGAGACTAGAGGAAACTTAACTATTAGTTATTATAGCTAGACTTATACTTTTATTTTATAATCCTAGATATAAAAAATAAAAATAAGATTTTATTTACTATAACTTATATATAAGAGAAGGTTACGGAATAGATTTAACTCTATATAAATATTTACTTAACTAAAGAGAACGCTAAAGAAGATAAAATTAATAAAATAATTAAAAATTATTTTACGTTTAAAAAAAATTTTAAGTAATTTTTTAAAATTACTAATTAGGTACTATTAGCTAAATAAGCGCTTTAAGGGCTTAAGTAGACCTATTTAGCTATAAAGTATATAGTACATTTTAAATATTATATAGTATAACTAAAATAGGGAGACGCGCCTTTAATAATATAATATAAGTAAAAATTAAAAAGAAGCGTAAGAGAGAAACTCTTAAAAAGTAAAGTTTTAATTAGTAAGTTTTAAAAACTATATAATAAATCTATCTAAATTAACGTAGAATAGTATAAATTAATATATATTTATATATTAATCGAACAAATAGTGTGGCTGTAGTGGCTCGGGGCGACTAAAAAGGGGTTTTAAAAAAGGAGGAGTATATGTATGCCTTTATACTTAATGTGTCGAAAAATAGTATAAATTAAATTAAGTATTTTAGTACGAAGGAAAAAGTAACTTAAGTTATATTAAATCTAGTAAATAAACTAGCTATTATAAAAATTATACTAGCTAGTAAAATAGAGATCTTTATAGGTACTAATTTATAAAATTAGATACTCTAACTAAAGAAATAGAGAGCTAGAGAAAAGACTTTTATAAATTAAAAGGTAAAAATAACCCTATAAAGGAGGGATAAACTTATTTTATATATAGAAAACTAGGCTATATTACTAAAAACTATAGATCTAAGAATAAAATTAAATAATAGTTAAATATATTAGGTACTAAAGATAACTATACTAAAAACGACGAGTAGGTTATTATAAAAGGTATTAGTAAATTTAATCTTAAAAAAGTAAAGGATAGAAATAACTTACTCTAATTAAAACTATATAAAAACCCTAAAAAAAAAATAATAGTTAAATAAACTTTTTTTCGCTACTAAGAGTACTAACGCTATATCTTAAAAATAAAGTAAAAAAGAAAAAAGTTAAGTAGAAAGTTAATATATAAGACTACTAAATATAAAACTAATTTAATAGAAAAATAGCTAATATAATAATATTTTATCTCGCCTACCCTATAACTATTTTAAAAAAAATAAAACTAGTTTCTAAAGAAAACTGTAAGTAGGCTAATATAGTTTATTAGAATTAACCCTAAAATAAAAAATACTTATATAAGAACTCTTACTATAAACTAAAATATAGTTTAAACTACTAAAATCTAATATACTATATATTAAAATAGTAATTATATAGAATAGATATATACCTAGTATATTATACTACTAAAAAAGAATACTAGTTTTCTACCTTTAGACGAAGATATAGGTAAATATAGTTTAATTACCTAATTAATAACTATAATTAGTACCTATAAGATAAATATAAAAAAAATACTTTCTAAACTATATAAAAGCTAACTATATAGTAATAAATATAATTATTAATAAAAACTATAACTAAAAGTATTAGTAAACTTATTTATACTTTAAGTATAATTAATACCGGATAAGTAAGCAATTATTTAGATTTAGTAAAGTAAAGAAATATTTTATAAAAAAAAGAACTACTACTAAAAAAACTTTTCTAAGTTTACTAGCGAACCCTAAGAGTTTGTAAGAAAACTAAGTATAATAAATAGTACTTTATTAATTAAGCTACTAGTTAAGCTTAAAGAAAAATAGATAAAAGCTATACTAGACTTAAAAATATAAGGAAACTACGTATTATAATAGGTACTTAAAGAAGTAGGCTTTTAATAAATACTTAAAAATAACTTTTATACACTCTATATTATAAATAGAAACCTAATACTAGGTATACTATAAGTTAAATATAAAATAATAATAAACTTTAAGATCTATTAATACTAAAAAGAAATTACCTTTAATATATTACTTAAGAGTAACTATAACGTTATACTAGAGCTTTTATAGTTATAAAAGTATAACCTAAAAATTAACTAAAAAAATAAAAAACTTTTATTAAAGCGCTGTAGATATATACTATAAGTAAAACCTATATATTCTATACTAAAAATAGTAGATAAAAAAGTAATAAAAATAATTATCTTAAAAATAAAATTTAAAGAAAATAAATCTTTTTTAGTAAATACTAAACTAGATTATTAAATTATAGAGTATAAAAAAGTAAAGCACTATATAATTACAAGATCTTTAAAAAATATAAAAAGTAAAATTATTTATTTTAGAAAGAGGTAGGACGCTATATATTACCTAAAAAAAACTAATTAATTATAAAATAGTTCTAAAAGAAGGGAAAATACTATTTTTTAAACTATTATACCCCTAGACGGAAAAGGAATTTTAATAAATATAAAAATTTTTAAATAATATTTTAAGAAAAGCTATATATAACTATTTATATTACTAGCTGCGTTACCGCTAATATTTATACTAAAGAAGAATAAGACACTAAGACTATATATTAATTACTAAAAACTTAATAATATAATAAAAAAAAATATTACTTACTACTAAATACGGAAAAACTACGAAATAGACTTATATAGGTAAAAATATTTATAGTACTAGATTTACAAGATAGTTATTATTTAATACGTATTAAAAAAGAAGACGAGTAAAAAATAGCGTTTTAAATAAAATATAGACTTTTTAAGCCACTACAGCTACACTATTTGTTCGATTAATATACAAATATATAGACTTTTTAAATATCTAGTTATACTATTTAGACTTATAAATACACTAACTATCTTTTAGGCTTTTATAAATAACGTATTAAGAAATTACCTTAATATCTTTATTATTATATACTTAAATAATATTCTTATTTTCTTAAAAAATAAAAAAAACTATATTAAATATATAAAAATAGTACTAAGAGTCTTAAATAAGATAAATCTTAGACTAAAGCTAAAAAAGTATAAATTCTATAAAATAGAGTTAGAATACTTAGAATATATTATTTTTATAGGAAAAATAAAAATAAGTCTTATAAAAATAGAGATTGTACAAAACTAGCTAAGGCTAATAATAATAAAATAAGTATAAGAGTTTTTAGACTTCTATAGATTTAATTAATAGTTTATTAAAGGATATACACAAATTATATACTTTTTAATAAAATTAATTAAGAAAACTATTTTATTCTAATAGGAAAAGAAATAATAAAAAATATTTAAGTTATTAGTAAAAGTATACACAACGCTACCTATACTTATTATATTTATTAGTAAGTAACTACTATAATTTAAAACAGATACTTTAGATAGAGCTATTAAAGTATATACTAAATAGAAATAAAATAGTAAATAGTATTTAATAGCCTACTACTTCTATAAGCTTAAGGACGCAGAGATAAGATATAATATATATAATAAAAAACTATATATAATAGTAAAAATACTTAAGTACGAAAAAATTTATACTTATAGCTATTTAACGCTAGAAATTTTTATAAATTATAAGAACTTACTATAATTTACTACGACTAAGGAATTAACGCTATAATAAGTAAAATAGATAAAAATACTAGAATAATATAAGTTTTAGATAATACATATACTAGAAAAAGATAATAAGTAAATAGATACTTTAAGTTAATAAAGTAATTTAGTAGAAGAAAAAACTATTAATATAGTAATTATATTAAAGCAGAACTATAACAGCTTATTAAAACTATTTATAAAATTAAATAAGCTAATAGCTATAATAAAAAGGATACTAATAAAGTATAAATAAATTATTATTTAAAAATACTATAATAAACTACTATATAGATATTTTAAAGTAGTATAAATAATAAAACTAATTTAATAAAACTACTAGTTTTCTAAAATAAGGAAAAAGATTAAAATATATATTTAAGCGTATACGGACTACTAGCGGAATAAATATATAATATACCTAAAATATAAAAAACTATAATTACTACTAATACTAATTATATTATAGGAGGATATTATAATAAACTTTATTACAGACCTACTAATATCTATAAATCTAGTAATAGGTATTAGATATAACGCTATACTTAACGTAATAGATAGACTTACTAAATATATAAAAATAATACTATATTAGAAGAAGTATATAGTAAAATAATTAGAGTTTTTACTATTTAATAAAGTAATACGGTATTATAGAATACTAAAAACTATTATTAATAATAAAAATAAATTATTTATATTAAACTACTAGATAATACTAACGGCATTAATTAAAATAAAATAAAAACTATTAATAGCTTACTATTTATAAACTAACAGATAAATAGAATAAATAAACTAAACTATAAAAATTTACTTACGTATCTATTATAACTAAAAAAAAAATAATTAAGTTATACTACTACTACTAGCCTAAGTAGCCTATAATAATAAGTAATCTTTAACTATAAAAATTATACTATTTTATATAAACTACGAGAGATACTTATACCTATTTTATTTAATAATCTCTATAAATTAAAGGACGGAGATGGCTATTATAATAATTAAAAATATAAAGAAAATATACTCGCGTATAAAAGAAGCTATTTAAAAAATATAAAAATAAGCAGCAATAAGCACTAATAAAAAAATAGTATTTTAGCTAAAGAAAGGGGATAAGGTTTATCTTTTTACAAAAAACCTAAGAACTTAAAAGAAAAAATATAAAAAACTAAATTATATTAAGGTTAGACTATTTTTTTTAAAAAAAAATAATAAAGTTTAGTTAACTATAGACTAAAACTACCTAAAAATACTAAAATATACTTAGTATTTTATATATTACTATTAGAACTAGCCGATCTAGAAATACTTATTTAAATAACCTTCTATTATATACGAGAGGAAGAGGACGAGTATAAGGTAGAAAAGATATATAATAATTATAAAAGGAATTTAAGGTAGTTTTTAGTTAAGTAGAAAAACTATCTAAAGTTAAAAAATATATAAGAGCTAAAGGATAATCTAAATAACTATAAAAAGATAATTAAAAAATATTTTAAAAAAAATAATATATTATAACGCTTTAGAAGGATTAAAAGTTGTAAAAGTATTTACTATATTTAAAGTAAATTATAATAAAAGTAATAGTCCTATATTTATATTATACATAAGATAATCTAATAGTTTAAAATTATTAGGTTTAATTTTTCTAGTAGCCTCTATTTTAGATAAAAAGTATTTAGTCTTTTTATAAATATAAAGCTTAGCTTACTTAAGAATTTTTTTATTTTATATTAGATAAGCTAATATAATAGTAAGTAATTTTTTATTTTTATTTATTTTTTTTTAGTACTTTTTATAAGTTTTATCTAAAGAGGACTATAATAGGTTTATATACAGTTTATAAATAGTAATATATTTTATATAGCATATATATACGTTTAGATTATTAGAGGGTATAATATAATAAGGAGTATTAATAGTAGAATAAAAATTATAAAATATAAAAGTAATTTAACTATTATAATAAATCTTAAAACTAGTATAAAGGGCACGGGCTTTAAATCCGGATATAATAAAAAAATAAAATTATAAGTATAAGGTAAGGCTTAGCTTTAACTAATTAAGGCCTAAAGTAATACGTAATTCGAGGACGAATTAATTAAAAAAAGGGGATAATATTATAACTAGTACTTAGGTATTAGGCTATAGTATACGGGGACCCTTAAAAGATTAATAAAAAATATAAATAAAAGGGGTTACGTAACTAATAGACGTAATAGAGGTTTATTATATTTATTAATAGACTTTTAGTAAGTCTATTACTATATTATATAGAAGCGTAAAGACTAATAAGTTAAACTTTATATTTAACCTGTTCTTAATCTATTATTTAGATTACTTAGGCTTTTATTAATTTAATATTTTATAATATTAATACTAACGCCCTATTATTTATTTATATAGTAATAACTCTACTCTCCTAATATTATCGCTATTCCTACCCGAGAATTAACTTAAAGCTTAAAAGGACTTTAACACTGTTATATAAACGACTATATTATTATATAAATAAAAATAAGCGTATATAGGTTACTATTATTACTCGGGTTAGTATCCTTTCTAAAGTATTTAGCCTTAAATTTATATTACGTATTATATCCTTATTTTTAGGAATAATTTTTAATATATATAACTATAGGATCCTAAATATAGCGCTTCCTATCTATTTAGCGGTACTTAAGTAGAATACCGGCAGATTAGTAATACGGTAGGTAACTATATATAAATACCTATTATTATATATACGGGCTTAACCGTAATAGCTAGATCTAATAGATTATAATAGTACTTATTAATAGGTTTATAATAAAAAAAAGACTTTTTATTTCTTTTTAGTACTATCTATCTATTTTTTTTATACCTAAACTATTATATATTATTATAAGTTTATCTTACCTATACTTATAGGAATTTTATAACGTTTTTTTTCTTCCCTCTATATATTATTACTATATTTATTTTTATATTTACCTATTATATTTACTATCTTATATATAGCTCTTTTCTTTTCTTACTCTTAGGACTAAGTCTATTTGGTTATTATTACTAATACCCTCTTTACTAGCTGTTTTACGTTTTATAGCTATACTACTATTAAAATAATAATTACTATTTTATTTTTAAACTTAGCGTAGTTAGAATTATTTTAATTAGTTAGTATAGCTAAAAGATATTACTTCTATTTATAAATATAGTTTGGGTTAGTATTTATAATAATAAAATTTTTAGAATTTTTAAGATTTTTAGAGTTCTTTACTATTATAACTACGTAGGTTAGTAATAATTATTATTACTATAATTATAGTTGTAGCCGTATAGATATAGTATACGCTTACCTATTTCTAGTATAAAATTATAGTTTATAGCTATTATAGCTATTATTTATTTTATACCTACTTACTTATAGAGGCAGAGTCTTCTAGTAGTATATTAAAGCTTTATAAAAATTACTAGTAGGGTAGTTTTTATAGAGATAGATTTAGTAGCGTATTAAATATTATACTTATTACTATTATAGAGCCGTTTAGCTATATTATAATATTTATAAAAAAAGATTTAATACAGCTACCTAGCGTAGTAGACTACTTATTATACTTTTTTATTATTTTATATATATAGTAGCGGGGTTGCTAATATATATTAATACCTTATAGTATACTATTAATAGTAACTAGCTATTAATATTATATTTTTTTTTATAAATAGGCGTCTAGTACTAAATTAAAAGATAATACTTACTTACGTATTACTATTTTAACTTATTATAATTAAGTATTATATAATAAATATATTTTTAGTATATATATTAATATATAACCGCGTACTACGTTTTCTCTTATTATATTTAAATTATTATAGAGTTGTTTTGCAGGAACCCCTATAGTAACTAGTAGTTATTTTTTTTAAATATAAGTACTACGCTAAAAGCGTAGCTTTATTTTTTTTTTTAAAAAAAAAAAAAAAAAAAAAAAAACTATTAATTAGAATTATACTTATTATATAAGTATTTTAATTAAAAAAATTATATAGATAGTTAAGTTTTTTAGTAATAAAATACTAAAAATAGGTTTTAATATTATAAATTATAATAAACATAATAGTATTAGTGTTAGTATAGATAGAGAGATAAATATAAAAATAAAAAAATAGTTAAGTATAAAGGCATGTATATACTCCTTCTTTTTTGGAACCCCTTTTGGTCGCCCTAAGCCACTACAGCCACACTATTTATTCGATTAATATACAAATATATATAAAAAAATAGTTTTTAAATAAATATAAATCTAATATATATATATTATTATTTACTAAAGTAAATCTTATAAAGTAGTTAAAATAAATTCTATTTTTAACTATTTTAATTATACAGTGTTATTTTATAGTACGTTAGAAAGAATTACGTAGTTTCGCTACCGTTGAAGCTTCGGGCCAGCAACGATTTGTTCATCAGTGTTCATGAACTCTGCAGTTACCCAACACACGCGTACATAAAAGCAGCGTCTCAATCAGCTATCGTTGTGTAGGGATTAACATTTGCTAAATGAATTGGCTTGAGGCCGTTAGGAACGAAGAACATTACCAAAAAGATCATCAAGAAGTGTTTGGTGTATCAGGGGCTATGCAGGGTGAGATGACTTTCTCTCTTCTCAGTTGGTGTGGTGATACCGATCGAAGCTCTTCAGGGCTGTTCGCACCCACCAACCTTCACACGAGTGGAAGGGTGCACACTGGACAGAGAACGCCCGTAGTAAGACGATTTATTACTAATGGAGCCTAACCAGACTGGCAACCTATATACAAGCAAAAGCGAGAACCACGCTCGCGCCACCTAGGCCGCCACTGTTTTGCTAAACCGCTCGACCGTCTATTCTTCCACCTATCGCACCCGCTGCGCCTTACCCACGTTCGTCTCCGCTTCACGTCCTATCCTCAATCCGCCGCTCGCTCCTCGCCCGGTCCCGCTCTTTGAGCTCTCAAGCCTTATACGCCTGCGTTAGCGTACCGACGTCTGATACATTCGCGATTCCTCGAAAGGCTTCATATGCTGCCTTTGCCCTATCCTCCCCAATAATTCTAGCAACCTGCTCGGTAAATTTGGATTTTAGGAAAGCTTCGTTAAGCGGGTTCTCAGAGCTACCGATAGTGTGCTCTACATGGACGTCAATATTGGTTCCGTCCCTGAACTTGACCGCGACGAAAGCCTCGTGCTCGTCAACCGTTTGATCGCTAGTTACATTCACCTTTTCTCTTAGCGCAATGACAGTTGCATTGCGCACTGCCTCGTCGGTGAACTGCGTTGGCGTAGCCTTACTATCCGCTCTTTAATACGGAGCTGTTATATCGCTTTATTAATATTACGTATAATTATATATAAAGTTAATATATATTAATTAATTTACTACTAACTTATTTTTTTAATTTTTTTTTTTTTTAAAAAAAATTAGCCTTTAATTAAGGCTACCTAACTATTTAAGGAAAATGCTTTATCTCCTAAGTAAACTAACAACCAGCTCTTTAATTCTTAAACTAATATATATTACTAAATAAAGTTATATTAAATTACTAGTCTATTATCTAATTAGGTCTAGTTCGCTACGCTAAGCCTATTTAGGAATAAATTTTTATTTTATCTAATTTTAGATAGTAAGATACTTAAAAATATAATATATTTTAAATAGGGATTTCGGCTTCCCTATAGCCTTATATTAATTCTTTAATAGTACTCTATACTTCTAAAAACTCTACTTTTTACTAGTAAAGTAGACGCGTTTAAAGAACGCTGTAATAAGGAGAGGAATTAAACCCCTAATATATAAGAAGACTTTAAAAATTTAAGAAATCTTAGTATTTCTAGGTATATACCCACTGTGCCACCCCGCCTTATTTTTTTACTATTATTATTATTTTTATATTACTTACCTATATTTAAAAGATCTTAAATCTATATAGTATTAATATACTTATTAATTTTTTTATAGCCTATTTTATTAAAGAGAGTTTATCTTTTTATTAGCCCTAATAGCTATACTTTTTAATAATTATTTAAAAAGGAAAGATTTAACTTTAAATATATTAATAATTATTTTTATAAAAGGAATCTCCTCCTATTTATATAAATAAAAGACCTTTTTAATAAAAATAAATAAATATATAGGTTTACTTTTATAAAAATTTAAAATATAGTTTTAGAAGTTTAAGTTTTTATTATTTTTTAATAGTCTTTAGTTAAGTCTTTATATTTTTATTAATAATCTTACTTCTTTTTTTTATATATTTAATATTATTATTAATAACATTAGTAATCCGTATATACTTATAGTAGTTAGAGGAGTTATTTATAGTATTATTAATAATAAAAATTATTATAATCTCTATTTTAGGTTTAGTATTAAATATAGCTATTAACTTTTAAATTATAATTAAAATATTAGTAAAAAGAATAAAAATATAAAATATTTAATAAAACAGTTTTATAAATTACTATTTTTAACTAGTATATTAGAGTTAGTATTTACCTTTACTACTACCTAATGTTATTATCCCTTACTGTTATTAAATATTTATTTTTATTTTATTAATAAGCTGTTTTTTATATTTTTATTTAGTACGCCTTTTTATTATAATTAATATATTATTATTTATGCTGGTTGTCGTATGATCTATTTAGGTCGGTAACGACGATAAAGGAGAACCTGAGAACCTGAGAACCTGGCCTCACCATCGAGGAGGCCCACGGCGGCCGCATGGTACACGCTAAACTTGCCAGCGAGACCCGTTGTTGGTGTTTTATTGTCCGTCAGGAATAAGACGCGTGGATGCGTGCGAGCCGTAACCTCGGTAATGTCGTTGATGTTCAACCCTTTCTCGAGCGCCTGCTCTCGCGCCTGGATCCAGCCGTCGATGGCGGCGTGGATGATGCGATCGCATGGGAATGGTTTGAACGTATTCAATAATATCTCCCAGCGCTGACCCAGTGTGTTTACCACATCGGTCAAATTTTCACGCGTACTAACCACGTGTGACCAACCTCTGGGCGCTTCGAGACCTTTCAGCGAGCCGGTATACCCTCGTTGTGCAAGTACCGCTGCCATCAGACCGTTCTGTGCCGCACGACCAATGTGAAAGGGTTTTGTATCTGTCCCGAAAGACTCGTGCATGCCAGTGACCTGGACTGATGCAATCGAGATGGCCTGCTGAAGTTGTGTGACGTTGAGATCGAGGAGCTTGCCAACGGCGACTGCGGCGCCCACGGAACTGACTGTGCTGGTGATGTCTAGTGGACGATTAGTATGTAGATGATGAAGGATATCTGCAGCCATTTTAACGAGAAACTTACGCCATCCGACATTATAATGCTCCGAGAAGACCGAGACCCCAATCTTGCATTCAGCTTCTACCCCAGCAACAAATGCTGTAACAAAGTCCTTTCCCGACACGGGCGCTTTCCACTCTGCGGCAGCTAGTAGAGCCGACAGTACCGGACCTGAGGGATGGATTGGATTATCCCGGTGCGTGTCATCGTAGTCGTCTGCGTGGGAAGCTATACCGTTGATGAGCACCGCCGTCTGCGCATCAAGTAACTTATCGGTGGCTAAGATAGTCGAGTTCCCATGACTTCCCATGAATGGCTTAATGGCTTCGAGGGCAACACCAGGAGCGGGCTGAGAATAACCTCCAATGGCGCAGCCAGCCCAGTTGTAGATGCTTTTGACAGCTATATCTAGGACCGGCATGGAAAGATTGTTGTACTGGAGGGCCAATGCCCAGGTAGCAATAGCCTTGGTAGCCATCTGTTTATGACAAGTACTGTGTAATGATGAAGTAGTTGCTTGGAGGAAGGCAGCTTTAGCGAAGGCCAGAAACAGCTGTACTTATATTCGGGCTCCAAATACACTACCTATTGACGGTGTGAATTCCGACACAATGATATGTTGGTATCAACTGTAACCTCACCGTGGGCCAATCATGCAAGCTTCTTGCGTCTAGTAATCGGATGCGCCATGAATCAATTACTTTGCAGATCCCCGGACCCCACATAGAATATGCTCCAAGTTCCAGTCTCCACATAATTGGAATCTCTTCCTCTTCGACGTGGATTGTGGGGGACATTATTATTCGGCGATACGCCGCGGTGATATTCCAAGGATTGTTGCCGCGCAGTTGAGAATTATGCATGGAAACCATGAGCATGTTCGCTTTTATGCCATTGGTATAGCTTGGTAGGATGTGTATCTACTGCATCTGAAGAGATCTATTTGAAGGTTTACGCAAGCTACCAATTCTTTGTTGCAATTCTTTGTACTGTTGATAATGAGGAGACGACCTGGATGCTCCGCTCGCAATGACATCGGTAAGAAAGCCCTTATTCGCAAGATAAGGCACCAAAAGTCAAGAAATAACAAGTACGCCTAGATCTGGATCCAGAAAACACCAAGAGTAATCGTCCAATATGAATGATCAGCTAGAGATCCTTCTGGAGCTCCTAGCGTCCTACAAGAACATACAACCCCAGCTACTTATTCGCATTCCCCAGCTCGACGAGGGTAATGTCTGTCATTGAATCGAAATACTCCTTGTCTTTGCCATTCGACGATCCTCTCAGGTACTAGAACATGAATTTCGTACTTAATCGAGCACTTGTTGTTGCAATTTTCACATATCGAGTCAAACCAGAACGCTCAGGGCACAGTGCTAGGCTCCCTGAAAATAATTATTAGATTTATCTTAGTATAGATACTTTCAAAGTAGGTCCGTGTCTTCGGGCCCGGCACAAGAGTCATGAAGACTTGCGGGGTACCTCGGGGTAATCTCCATGGTGAATATCCGCGGGAATTGTCCGCGGCGAATCCAGCCGTCGAAAATCAACAACGATTTGGGAATTACAAACTATTGGCCATTGTCAAACATAATAGGGTCATTTCAGCAATGTGCGCATCCTCAGATCACTCGTTCGAATTACCCTTGCTCTTCGACCGAGATCGTTATCATGGGTCTCCATCACCTTCTCACAGGGTCGTATACTAACACGAGCCTATACCTATTGGCTTTTGATACCATCGCAAAGACCCTGACGCTCAATTCTACGGTCCCGCGCTTTGGGCTTCATCAGTTCATAACATCTAATGCTGCCCGGGATGTAATCTACGCTACAACCATGAGCGAGCCTCCTCGCATCTTCTCGTGGTCAAGGTCGGAGCGCAACGAATTTGCTCACATCAACACAGCTAATGTCAGTCATGTAAAGAGAGGTAAAGTGTAGCGTCGAGACACTAGTCCAAAAAGCTAATGTCAGTAAGTATTTACTACACGTCCTGCAGACTTATCAACCGTTCTGACACGAGCAGCTACTTCGTCTTGCTACATTTCCGACAATGGAAACCTCACCTTTTCCGCTGGCGGATCTGGCGCTAGAATCAACAAACTTGATCAAGATGGTGGTATTGGGGACGTAGTAGACGAAATGTTCTATGTCCCTCAACAAGAGATTGCAAACGTGGACAGGACGCGCAAGGCTGTGGTAAGGAATGGATATCCTCCTTACCGTCGAGCACAACTAATGTATCAACTACTCAGCTTTATGGTGCCCATGGTTTTGACGTCAATGTTAACAACAAGGGCTTTGTACCTCATCTGTATGCCATAAGTAAGCAGGTCATTTTATCCTAGCTTACTGACATCGTATCAGCGGTTGGGACGCTATTTTCATGTACGACATTGCGGAAAATGGAACAGCAAATCTTCTGTCGATCAACCTGACCCCCGAAGTTGGTGATGGTCCGCGGAACGTCTGGCCAAGCGCAGATGGAAAGTGGCTTTATGTGGTAAGTGACTCAGAATATGCTATCTTTTGCCTACAGGTTCGAACATTTTGCTAACCATGAGTAGATCAATGAACATTGTAGGTTATTGCACTTCAAAACTCACCGTGGTGGATCTTTCCATTGACTTTTCATCTTCCACAACCAGCCCAATATCTCGATGTTTACGAGGTCGGAGATACCAATCTGACACACAAACAGCGGGCAAGCGCTATACCTAAAGGTACGTTTCATTAGCTATATGACCCAGCCTCTTTTCATTCGTCTTCTCATCGCTGACATAAACCCTTTAGAGGTCCGAGGCAAGTACACCTACCGAAGCAATGCCGTCCGCCTCTCCCGCAACGGCAAGACCATCTTTACCAGCACCCGCGGATGGAACAACACTGAGGCCAACGGCTGGCTGGCCGCCTTCGAGCTGGCTGAGAGTGGAGATCTAAAGTCAACCGAGGCACTGGCTTATTACGAAGCACCGCTGACACTCGGTTCGGCTGGTGGTCTCCAGGTCGCGTTTTGGGGGGACGAGACCAACGTTGACCCAAAGGGAATCACGGATTACATGTACCTGTCTGACACACAGGAGGGATATATGTATATTCTTGGCTGGACGCCCGCCAATCGTACCCTGTCTCAAGTTGCTGCTTTGCAGTATCCGAATGCGGCACCTTATGAGGCTGCCTGGCTGGACTAGGGACTTGCTCGGAGACTGATGGATGGCAACTTCTATGAAGCGGGCGCAGCGCGAAGATCCATCTGGTTTTTGCTGGGGCGGAGCCCCGCAGCACCAGAGCTTGTGATCAAAAGCTAGAGAGATCAAATAAAAGGCGATACATACTAGCGTCGACCTGCCTGGCGCGACCGTACAGAATCTGTGAAACAAATGCTATCTTTATATTCTTTCTTGGTGGGTTCGGACGCCTCCGCATCACCATCATCCTCCACCAGCCCACCAGCCCTTGAGAACCCGTATACATGAACCACTCGAGACCATACAAAAACTTCTTCCGCACGTCTCACGGTACCCTATCGTACCTTCCCCGCAGCCCGGGGGTCTGCAGCTCGCGAATTACTCATAGGCGCTATACGGGCAGGTAGGCGACACTGTCGCTGACGGCTCTACCACGGTGCGGGACGAGTACCTGGCTTGGTACCTGGAAACAGGAAGACCCACAAGGTAGGATTGGACTCTCACCGTAGCCCCATGCACCATCCCAACTGAATTACTCTTCTAACGATATCGGTTACCACGGCGTCACGTTCGACTATCTGGTCGAGCCTGATGATTTAGATCCCGAAGTGCTAGTAATCAACATCATCGAAGTGGACAGAGGCGGGACGTACGGAGATGGGGGAAGCTATGCAAACGAGGTTTTGCTTTTTCGTGTAGATGCAGAGGAGTTTACAAGCAAGAGAGTCCTTGGTGTGCCGAGATGTTGTCAGCATAAAAGGGGCACGCAAGGTCAGAAACTGCTCAATACCATGGTCATTGAGCGTAGTGATCAGCTGTAGTGACGTGTTACACATCTAGGACAGTACTTGTTACGCTCTTTAATGCGGAGCTGTTGTGCGGCTTTATTAATATTACGTATAACTATATATAAAGTTAATAATTTAATTAATTACTACTTTTATTTTAGTTTTATTAAATTCTAACGCTAACTATTATCTACTAATTGATTTTTTTAAAAGTATTTTATCTATAGTATTAAGGTTACTTTTTTTTATTACTTTAAGTGCCGTTTTCTACTTTTTTATATAATAATTATATAGAAGACTTTATATATTTTCTAATTTTATAAATATATATTAGATTTAGACATTTTTCTTTTTACTAGTATAGTTTTTTTAGAATTTTAAAATATAACTCTAATAGCTTAAATAAGATAATAATTTTTTTTAAATAAAAACTTTAGTATAAGTATTAATAATTTTTTAGCTTTTTTTTAATAAACTCTTAAAACTCTTTACTATTTAAATTATAATATTTTATAAATAAATCTAGACTATACTACGTTTTTATATAATAAAAGATAATAGTACGAGAATTATTAATTATAAAAAATATAATTAGTAATTTTAGCAGGTACGGTAAATATAATAATAGTAAAATAATAATAAATAAAGTATATTTAAATAACATTTTACAGCTATAGTATTATAGTTAGTATTTACTTTTATTACTATCTAATATTATTCTTTTACATTTAGTATTTCCGCCCTATTATATATTTATTTAATACGCTATTTAGTTATTATATAATTATTATATTATAATTTGTACTAGTTGTTATATAATCTGTTTAGGTCGGTAACGACGATAAAAGAGATCCTCAGTACTTGTTATCTGGTTGATGCTGCTATCGCTCGCGTGGCTTTTGCGCCAGATACGCCTACGTTGGACTGTAGAAATGTTCTTATCTGTATGTACCGCCCGGCTCGTACCTCCTGCATCTAAGTATAGCAATACCGATGTCAAACAAAGAAATCCGATGTCCCCAGCTCGCTGTCTAGGTGCAATATGTTATAAGCTTACGCTCGTTACTGATACTGACCGGTTCCGTGCAACGTTTTACCCATCTCAAGACGCTCGCCCCGTTCTTTCTCATATTTAAGGTCGAGGTCCCCGAAGTTCACCGCAAGCGACACATCTAGTATCCACCCACCCCCCCTACGCATTCGCCTATGGTCGGCAGTCGGACCGCTGCGGAGTGCGTTACCGAAGGCAGATGAGAATGTATAGCAAAGGAGAATGATAATAGGCCCATCGCAGGCCGAAAGGAGATGCAGATGGGCACCAAGGTGCATTAGAAGGGCAGATATTCCTTGCAGACGCTATGTCAACGAACGGGTGCCGAAACCACGTCTGCAATACTCGAAAAGAACAAGCCAACCATCAAGTGGCGTATCAATACATACTAGGTCAAAGTTGGCGTGAGATGCAAGTCCAGAAATGCAAGTGATCCTTTTGCCCATTGCCCGATAATACAATGCCCTTATGATGCCAAGCATGGAATAGAAGACACGCCAGATGTTGCGCCCAAGGTGTAGAAAAGATGTTCAACGACGTCCGCCACCACCACGGTTTTTGATCTTGCGGAGAATATCGACGTCGCCAGAACGGCCCTTGTTGCCCTCATTGAACACGACGTTGCTCTTCGGGACGATGGTGTAGGTGGTGGGACCGGATTCGGGACGAGCGCGTAGGAAGTTTGTGGGGGCCGCGAGTGCCTTGTTGCGAGCAGCAGCTTGCGCCGCAGCCTGGCTGGCCTGCGGATCGGTAGCACGAGCCTGAATATTCCTGTAATGATATTAGCATTCTTCAATAGTGCAGATACTATGTTGACGTACGTAGGGTCATAGTCGGCTTGAGCGAACTCCTTCTTGCGGTAGTCGTCGGTGCGCTTCAAGATGGGGCGAGTCCAGTCGGTGTACAAGCGCTCCGCCTGCCGTCGAATGTGCAACTCGGGACGCTTGCTCTTGCAGTAAAACATGATGACTTTGCCAATACCAGATGCAACGAGACTGTCTTTTGTGATCGGGAGCTTCTCCAGTGCAGCGAAGAGTTCCTTTTGAATGTCGTATGCTGGAAGACTGCCGTCGCTGAGCGGCTCGAGGAAGAAGCGCACGGCTTCGAGAAGGTTGATCTCCGGATCGACAATGGAGTCCTTGATGCTGTTCTTGTTCAACAATGTGACAACGTCGGGAAGGAGCTTGAGCTTGTGCCGAGCTGGCTCGCCGCGCTTTCGACCTTCGTTGTCCGCTTCGGCTGCCGCGGCCATGCGACGGCGCATGTCTTCAATCTCCGCGTCGGCCATTCCTTCCAAATCGATTCCATCCTTCTTACGCCTTCGCGAGCCTCCTGACGGCTTCATCAGGGCTTTGATCTGGTCGTCAATAGCGCGTTTCCGTCCTGTGATCGTTATCAGTATACATAGATCGAACGGACATGCTGAACCACATACGCTCTTCGGGTGTCAGATTCTCGTCGTTCACGTCAAGGTCATCGCTCCCGGTCCTTTTCCGCGACCTGCCTTTTCGAGAGCCAGATGCCTCGTCGCCGCCGCTGGCTTCATCGGCGCGATTCTTCTTCCGTCGCGGTTTGTCGGTACGCTTCTTCTTCTTCTTGGTTTGCTCGCCCTCGCCCTCTGCGCGCTTCCTCTTATGCACACCGATTCTGTTCAGGTTCTCGCTATCGATGACTTCGGCGGGGCGCTCTTCAATAGCGATGTTGGCAGCATCGAAGTCGTTGAACTCGACATCATCAGGCACATCACTCAGCACGGATTCGTTGTCTGAGAGGCCGGCTTCCTGAACGTCGTCTGGGTCGGGCATCTCATCCTTCGGCTCTGTGACCTCCACGTCCTGGTCGGGGGCTCCAATCGGAGGGTTGGCGTCGTTCCCTTCCTCGACTTCGGGTGCGAGGGGATCCCCCGGCTCGTGGCCTGCCTCGGGCAGCGGCGAGTTGGAATGCGAGCGGTCGAACGTGACGTCCTCCATGGTCTCTGCGAGGATTTCGGTTGGTCGTGCGATATTCCAGTGTTTATGAGTACCGGCAAGGCGTATCGAGCGAGGAGCTGACGCTAAACGCGTGAATGAGGGCGAAGTGATGAGTGAGGTTGACGTGAAAGAAGCAGGGAGCATCACGCGACGGCCGGAATTACTATTGAGCCGCTAGTGCCGGCAGGCGCGATGCGGGTCAAAGCGCGAGTTCCTTTGATTGACGACGACAGCCGCCTGCTTTGGCGTCCAGCTCCTTTCAGCACCACGACCTCACCCCGCCCACCACTGCTCCCGACGCCTTCTATTTGACGCCGCTCGCACGCTGACCAGCGTTCTCACGCGACAGCAGCACATCCCCGGCGACTATCGACAGTGCGTGCACCTTCACAGGCCCCCGGCTGCTTCTAGGCGGCCTTCTTTACCCGCGCACGTGTTTGCACCGGCTGGTTTGGAGGAGGAAGGCATACTCGCGGGGTGGCGGCTCCGACACTGGCTGGGAAATCGCGAGATTTGTCGCTGGTCTGGCTTTCTGACACAGTACTTGCGCTGCTCTTGCCTGGCAAGCCATTCATCCATAGCTAGCATCAACCAAGGCGAAAAGATCACTTTGTCTTAGCGTGCTCGAGAGCGAGGAAACACTTCATCCCTCTTGTTGACCCGAAGCAACTGTCCGGACAGCCGACGTTCGATCGAGCGCTTTTCTACCTTAGCACACTCACCCGCATCTACACCTAACCACAGTGCCCCTTCTCACCTCTGCCCATCATGTCTTCCATCTCCGATGAGGTCGCTGCCGACTTCAAAGACGCCCTGCAAGATTTGAAAGTCAACAGTAGACCAGAGATTAGCAATCTAACCCTGATCGCGAAAGAGAACACAGAGCACGCACAAGCGATATCTCATGTACTGGAGAACCACATCCGCACCGTAAGTCCTCATAAGCTGATGTCGTGTGCCGAGCCCTCTTCTAGATGATGTCTATTCGTCACTGTCCTGAATAGTTCAATGTTTTAGTAACTGACTATGACAGGCTCGCCCCGAGTGGAGACTGCCATCTCTCTATGTACTCGACTCAATCGTCAAGAACATTGGTACCCCTTACACCGTGTACCTTGGTCGCGGTCTTTACAAGACCTTTATGGAAGCATACTCTAAAGTGGATCAGCCCACACGGAAGGCAATGGAAGGCTTGCTACGGACCTGGAAGCAACCGGTGCCCGAGTCGATGGATAACCGTCCCGTCTTTCCTCCCGAGATGACTGATGATATTGAGAATGCGCTTAACAAGATGAAATCTGTCCAGGCTCAAATGCAGTCGCAGCGTCAGGTACATGCTTTGCCTGCAAGACCTGCAGTCAGCGCTACTTGGAGGAGCACACCAACTCCGCCGCAGAACGGCACCCATGTGGGGGCCCCTGTGGATCCTCGAGCTCGACAGGTGAGTTTACTGCACATAGGATTGCAATTAAATGATTGACAAGAAAACAGTTCCCAGGCCCACAATATGGACAATACCCGCAACAAGTGCCGACGCCAAATCACTATGGTCAGCCTCAGCCGCAGTCGCAGCCTATGGACTCTCTTGACTTGAATGAGCTGAAGGATGAGGTTGGCAAGCTCGTCTCGAGCACTCAGCAAGCATTTGCATACAATTTTACTGACACCAACCTGCACCAGAAGCTAAATGCTCTTCTTGCCTTGAAGAAGGTCTTGGATACACAGACTCTACCGCCGCAGCAGCTTGAGGCCATTCGCAACCAGATCCGGGTACTAGCACCCCCTTCTGCACCTACACCGATTTCCATGCCGGCTTTCGCTCCTCCAGCATCGGTGCCGTCAGTTATACCCACGCCGCAGCAATCGTCTCCCACCTTTCAACCCCCTGTGGCTGCTCCGCCTGTGAACCTTGCGCAGATATTAGCAGGTTTTAGACCAGGCGCTCCCGCGGCTGCTGCACCCTCTCCTGCTCCAGTCCCGGTCCCTGCCCCTGCGCCGCCTAACCTAGCAGACTTGATCCAGCGCTTGTCAACACCGCCACAACAGTCATCTACTCCAGTTGCAGCACCGTTCTATCCCCCGTCATTTCCCGGTTCGACAGCAGTGTCCACTCCGGTACAGATGCCTGCCATTCCAGTACCCGCTCCCGCAACAACTTCAGCTGCTCCAGCTCCGGCCAACCTTGCGCAACTCCTGGCGAGCTTGAACAAGCCACCCGCAGCAAGTCCAATGGTTCCAACGCCTCCTTTCAATCCTGCTCTACCTGCGCAGGTCCACGGTCTTAGTCAGTCGTTGTCGCAGCCTAGTAGCGCTAGCGCTGCACCGCCAGCCCCTACCAATGCCGCGTGGATACTGAATGCACTGAGCGGGTTGCCAAATGCTGGCACGCCCGCAAATGCCACGCCTCTGGGCTCAAACCCCATGACCCGCCAATCCTCGACGCCAAATAACTTTGTCAACGACGTTGAGCTAACGACAGCATCGATGAAGCAGTAGGTTTCTTCTTTTCATAGCGAGTGATATTGGCTAATGATGGTGACAGGCCACGTCTGCACTTGATCTCTCGACTCTACGATGCCAAGCCTAACATCTGCACTACTTGCGGGCGACGCTTCGACGCTACCCCCCAAGGTAAAGAGAAGAAAGCCCGCCACATGGACTGGCATTTCAAGATGAAGGATCCCGACGCCGCCAAGCGTGGGGTACACCGGAGCTGGTACTTCACTGAGAAGGCAAGGAAAGCCCAAGCAGAAGAAGCTTCTACTGACACGTGGACAGGAGTGGATTGAATACCGCGAGGTCGATGAGACTGCCCCGGAAGACTCTGGGCATGGTGCTTCGGGCGCTACAGGTAGGGTGAAGAAGCAGGCGAAAGATCGATACGTGCTCGTTCCACAGGACGTGACACTTGCACACGCGCCTTGCCCGATCTGCCAAGAGAACTTCGAGCCGCAGTGGTCCAAGGAAGCAAACGACTTTGTGTGGAAGGACGCTATCAAGGTCGGTGGTAAGATCTACCATGCGACGTGCTGGGAGGAATATAGCAAGGGTGCTGGCATCGCTACGCCGAGCACGCCGGACTCTGTGCTTGGGAAGCGCACAGCTGATATGGGCACACCCGCGTCTGGGAAGAAGCTGCGTGCTTATTGAAGTCGACAGTTGGGTGCTTGGTTTCGGATTGATTAGCACAGGATCAGTTCAGCGCATGGTCTCTTTTGTTCTTCTTTGATGCATAGCGACGGCGTTGGCATGGACCGGCGGAACACCGCTGCGGGTCATTTTCGGCATGGCTTTGGCCGCTTTTTTTTTTTTTGGAGGAATTGTCTGCGTGGCGTTCATCTATTGCCAAACAGAACAACTTGGGAAATCGTGAGGAATTGTTCTATAAGATGTGCATCGGACTGTCAAGTGTCGGAAGCGAAAAAAAGTCGTCGTGTTGGGTGGGCCGAGGCACAGACACCAGCCTTGGACGAGCTGTTGGACCGTGCAGCCTTTGCGCCGACGGGAGCTCCGTCTGCCAGCATCTACACTTCCTGTCCCACGCCATTGCCCTCGCACACCGCGTCCATCGTCTTCCCCCCGTTTCACATCTGTCGACACAATGGCCCCGATACAGGACGCCTCGGTTGACGACCTCAAGCACAAGGTCTCGACACTGGAAGCGCGCATTGCCGAGCTCGAACAGCGGCTGGGCGGCGGCCAGGGCATCTCGGCCCAGGCGCAGGACGGCGTGCGCATGATCTTGATGGGCCCGCCCGGTGCTGGTATGCTTGCGGCGCTGTGGGCGTGTGGATGCGGACGTGCTGACATTGGCGTCCAGGAAAGGGCACCCAGGCGCCCCGTCTCAAGGACCGGTTCTGCGTCTGCCATCTCGTAGGTACTGCGTGGCAAAGCGCGGGGGGTGCTAACCGCAGCAGGCCACCGGGGACATGCTGCGCGCACAGGTTGCAAAGAAGACACCGCTCGGCCGCGAGGCAAAGAAGATCATGGACGTCGGCGGGCTTGTGAGCGACGAAATCATGGTCAACATGATCAAGAGCGAACTGGAGAACAACCAGGAGTGCAAGAACGGGTGTGTGCAGGCACGTGGCCGCTGGACGCATTGCTGACACGCACAGCTTCATCCTCGACGGCTTCCCGCGCACCGTCACCCAGGCCGAGAAGCTCGACGACATGCTGGCCGCCTCGCGCAAGCCGCTCCAGCACGCTGTGGAGCTCCAGATCGACGACGCCCTGCTCGTCGCACGCATCACCGGCCGCCTCGTCCACCCGGCGTCCGGCCGCTCGTACCACAAGATCTTCAACCCACCCAAGGTGGAGATGAAGGACGACGTCACGGGCGAACCGCTCATCCAGCGCTCCGACGACAACGCAGAGACGCTCAAGAAGCGTCTCAGCACGTACCACCAGCAGACCGCCCCTGTTGTTTCATACTACCAGAAAACGGGCATCTGGACGCCCATCGATGCCAGCCAGGAGCCCGGCCAGGTTTGGAAGAGCTTGCTGAACGTTGTCGACAACCAGGCCACGGTGCGCGGACGGACCGGCAGCCTCCTCAACAAGATCGGCCTCAACAACTAGATCCCGTGGGCCCGACGGGAGAAGCAGGCGACCATGGGATACGGGGGAATGGACGGACACGGAGGACGCTTGCATGGTGGAAGCGTTCATTGGCAATGATTTGACGGCTCTGCTTGGAACGGCATGCTCGACACGTAAATCTACGCCTTTGGCTTGGGCCCAAAGGCCGATGATAGTTGCACATAGGTAATGGTGCTGTTAGCCCGAATTCCCTGTACTTGTAAAGATGAGCTTTGGGTAGGCTCGCGACGAGGTGTATTGTAACTAGCGCTTTTTGATCTCTTGGGATGGTCCCTTGGAGAGATGAAAAATGCAATAAGTGATACTCAGTCTTTGGCTTGGGAGGAGCTCAATACATACTTTGCATCTTGTCAGGGATCCGTCCGCAAAGCAGGAATATGCATACAGCGAAAGTAAATGCTCAAAGATCTCAGCGCTTGTAGCCTCTCAGTCTGGCATTGAGGTTGCTTGGTAGCGAAAATCTTTAGAGCAATATGCGCTGTCAACGTCATTGGCTGCGGGCCTGCACTCCAGGCTAAGCCTTAGGCACATGCTTCCAACTACGCCTGGGCACCAGCTCGACGTTTTACCTTCAGCTCCTGCCACCATCCGCAACACACTCGCACATTCGAATAGGCTTTGTTATATAACTACGAAGCGTCGTCTGTACTACCCGTGTTGGTTGGATTTCGTTATATACCTCGAGGGCGGATACCAACGCCCGACCATTCCGGACCTGTTCCAGTGGAACACCAACCCTATAAGCCGGCCTTGAGTGAATCTCAGCAGCCATGGCCAAACTTTCAGACCTACCGTCGGAACTCGTCGAGCAGATCTTGTCTGGTCTAACACAGTCGGCCTATTACTCCCTATCAGTGGTCTCAAAACCGCTGTACGCCATTGTCATCCCTTACCTGTATCGCGACATCGATCTTCTGGCTCGATCCAATGATCATGTCAGGCGGGTCGACCGGCTATTCTTCAACATCTTGGACGATCCAGCCCTGGGTAAGCATATTCGAAGCCTCCGACTAGGGGTCAAGGCTCATGTGCCTTTGCGCCATATTCGAAGATGCATGCCTAAAGCAAGCAAGGCCCAGCACCAACGCAACTTTCGGAAAGCTATGAGTTTCATGGATGCTTGGCCGTCTATATTGGATGCCGGAGATTCTTGCGAAGCACTAGAAGCGAATGACTATGGAGCGTACGCTGCATTGCTCTTCCTGTTGGTCCTTCCCACATTGCAATCCATCACCATTTCCGAGAACGGCGACGAGACCCTTCGACCTCTGAAGAACATCCTCGAAAACATCAAAGCTCAATGTGAAAAGGGAGACCTGCTAAGCCTCAAGTGTGTTGAAGGCATCCAAGAAGTAGTGTACAACTTCGACTATGAAACGGCCACTCCTTACTCTCAAAATATCAAGAATATGCTTTGGCAAGCATTGCTTCTCCCAAGCATTCGGAAATTGGAAACTTCATCAATATCCACATCTCCAGGGGCAGCATGGAATGTTCTCAACAACATTCGGCCTTCGCTGCCGCTGGCTTCTCTTACCTCTCTCGTACTCCGGTACACCAGATTTGTGACAGAGACACTGCATGGAGCCCTATCAGAGACACCTCAACTGCGTTCGCTCACTTGCGAGGCGTGCTACGATTGCAGCGAAAACACGGTGGCGTCTCGTCGTCCTCCAAGCCCATGGATATCATTGGACCATTGGAACGCCGCACTACTGGCAGTGAAAAGCACGTTACAAACTCTAGTGCTTAGTGTGGAATTTTACGACGGAAACCGCACCTTCTTTAACCAACCAAAGATCAAGCCATTGTTCAACGGTCGCCTTGACCTGAGTGGATTCAATCAGTTACATACGCTCGAAGTTCCGGGTCCATTCCTGACGGGCGATCTCTTGACGTTGATCGGGATGGACACGACTTATCTCCCGTACGCTCCGCCAAGGCTGCGCCATTTGATACTCCGGACAGACATGACCGATGCGCAATTTGTGTACCCATGGGACACCTCCGTCAGGGCAACCGGCCCAACCTTCCAGGAGTCAAAGGATGAATCCCACGTCAGAGACAACGCTCGAATGGATCAGAGATGTATATTCCAACTTTCCCTTTCCCTGATCGATCAATTGCCATTTCTTCGCTCATTTGCGGTTTGGCAACCGCCAGACCCATCGCTGGACTTTTTCGATGACCAGTTGGAGGACCTGCGCACTTGCTGCAAGAATAAACTCATCACTGCGAAGGTCATGTACCCTATGCTGCTACGTCGAAAGTCACCTGTTCATTGGAACTTGGTGCGGGAAGTAACTCTCTTCGATGTGAGGTTTCCTTCTTGCGGATGCGTCATTCGAATGTGTCGGGGAGATGGCTTGGCGAACCAATACCTCCTGGGGGAATTCCAGAAGCATCGTGTACGCAGGCACAGGTAGTTACCGGTAGCATTCATGCACTGGCGACTATAGTACTGGGCCAACTTTTAGGGGCTGTATCGCGGTCCGGCTTACCCCTGGCTCTACGACACAGACGGGTAACTCCCAGACTATCGTGAGCCTTCACGATGTCACGTCCTCGGCCAGGCCGTGAGGACCTCGCACGCATACCGCGAGCAACCTATTTCCGATGAACATGTGTCGAAGCGATCCTGCATCATGGTGGCTCCGTCACCCCTATTCTTGTCGATACGTCGACACCTTCATGGCCGCGTTATCTTGCAGTAATCATAGATGAGCTCCGAATCTACTCGCACAAGGACTTGTTGTTTTTGACCCAGGCCAGCCACACCGTGACTAGAAGAGCAATTCGAACGTAAACGTACATTACCCGATCTACTCCTGCGTCATTGCTGCACTAGAGTACGGATATGCCAGCCTTATGTTCGCCGAATGGGTCCACTGCCACCGCCGAATTCATACGATGCAGCCGCACTCGCGATTTCGGCCCCTTCACTTTGCCTAGTGTGGCGCAGGGCGCGGAGGTCCGTACGCGATGTCGTGGCTGGAATGCAGACTCCATCATCACATCCCATTGGCTACCCGAAACGAAGTCATCGAACTTTTATCGCTCATCCCGAGGACCGTTTGGCTGGATTCCAGTGTCAGTCAATATCGGGTTAATCTCGATGCAGGCAAGCGCCCACAAGACCCCTGCTAAACTTCCGATCAAGGCAACGGTGTGGCGGCTAAAGCATGTGATGAACTTACTTCCACTTCACCTTCCTTCTCCGCCTTCCTACCCCCAAATTCAATACGACTCCCAGATCAACAATCACGGCATGGTCGATTGTCATTGGAGACGAGCAAATAAGTACATAATGTCTTAGCGCCTGAGGACTTCCTGAACAGACCGATTCTCCAGCCTTGATCACCCATGGCGAAACTCTCCGAACTTCCTACGGACGTCTTTTGCATCGTGCTGGAGTATCTCGGCAGGCACGACTACAACGACGTGATACGGGTCTCGAAATCCTTCTACAAAAAAGCGTTGCCGTACCTCTACGGCAACATCAAGTTTGAGGCAACAAAGTCACGCGGTTGCGCCCGGAGACTTGCGCTTCTTCTCCGGACCTTGCTTGAGCGACCGCAGCTCACATCGCATGTCAAAGTCTTCAAGCTACGCGGGGCTCTTCCGTACTGGACGAAGTACAACCCGTGGCCCGAAGATGCAAAGGCTGGCCCTGCGGGGGTCAACCTGTGGGGGTTGAAAGGATGTACGACCCTGTCGACGGCCCAAAAGATTTTCGCATCGGCCCAGTTCTACTCCTTCGTCGACGAGAGCATGCACAAAGAGTCGGAGCAATTCAAGAACCGCAGCAAGGATGCGTTGGCGACACTCGTGCTGACACGCTTCACCGAGCTGAGGACCTTGGACCTCGGCGACGGGTTCCTGATGCACTCGCTTTTCCTCCCGCAGGTCCTCAAGCGTGCGGACCGCCTGTTCCCGAAGCTGCAGCACGTGGTGCTGGGCGACAAACGCTTCGACCCCGAAAACGCGGTCTCGTACATGGATCTGGATCTCATCCGGCCCATCTTCTACTCGGACACGGTCCACACATTCGAATACCTGATGACGCAGCCCTGGCAGCTCCGCTGGAACCGCCCTTCTGCGCCCCGCAGCGAGACCCTCACCACGCTCCGCCTCTTCCGGACAAACATCACGCGCAGCACCCTCGCCCACCTCCTGACCGCCACCCCGCGCCTCCAGCGCTTCCACCTTGAGCAGGAAGTCCTCCTCAACGCCGACACCCCCGCGGCGCCCCCGCTATCCCCTTACCTCGACCTCGACGGCCTCAACACCGCCCTCGCGGCCCTCAAGGGCTCCCTGCAGGAGTGCAAGCTGGCCCTCGCCCTCGCCCCGGGCTCCGCCTCCCTTGCAGAAATCAAGCTCCAGGGCATCCACTTCCCGCCCATCCAGGGCACCCTCGCCGTCCTCAAAGACATGCAGCACCTCGTTGCCGTCGAGGCGCCCCTTGTCATGTTCCTCGGGTGGGCGCCTGCCTTTGCACCCGAGCTCGCGGAGGTCCTGCCCTGGGGCCTGCGCCGCCTGACGCTGAGAGATGACCTCGTCGTGCTGTGTCCGTGGGCGACGGGGCCCGCCATGGCGCGCAAGATGCGGCGCGTCGCGGAGTATCTGGACGGGCGGGCCGTGCATGCGCCGCAGTTGGGGGACTTGCGCGTCCGGATTAAGCCGAGCGCGAAGGATGCGACGTGGCTGGAGGATGGGCTGCGGGACGGGGGGATGCCGGCGGCGGGGAGCAATGTGGTAGTTTGGGTGGAGCGGGAGAAGAGGGCGGAGGTGTGGCGGTGGCGGTTTGGGGAGCAGGTTGGGAAGGAGAAGGAGGCGAGGGTGGACAGCGGGATGGTGATGAGGGAGAGTGTGTATCTTCCGCTGGAGGGGATCAGGTTAGGTTAGCGAGATGGGTTATGAGCGACGGATGATGAATGTTATGTCATGAAGGTTGGGCTTGCTAGTCCGGTGTGTCCAGTATTATTTATTAATTTGATATTCTGCGTAATCCTGATACCCATCTTTTGATCATTGCATACACGGGTTAGCACCCAACAGAGTTTCCTCACTGCGTTCGTACCCCTGGGTGAAGTCCAAGCGTACCTCCTGTACTTGATCTCCGTATTCCTATCTCTATCCTGCGCGTGCGGTCAGAGCAGGTCAGCTCGAATTTAGTTGGCCGCCTCTTGTCATGCCTATGGCTATGTGTCAAGGATAGACTCGATATCAGATAACCATATTCCCCACCGTCTTCTACCTTCCTTGAACGGGCACCCCTTGTCCGCAGACTGGGACATGGTTTTTTCCCTGACAACCTTCCACGTCAAGTTCATAAGCCTCTCGCCCAACTCCTCGTCGTTCGCCTTGTCGCTGCCCTGCACCACAATGGCTGGCGGACAGATATACTGGCCACTCTGCTCTGTCGTCGTCGCCGCAAACATGGTCGAGACCGCCCCGTCGAACTGCGTTTTCTTGAAAGGCTGTGCACCGACGCTCATCCCGTAGCCCATGAACGGGAACGGCTCGTGAATGTGCTCGGTGGACTGCCGCGTGTCCACAATGCCAGGGTGGGCAGCATTAGCGAGTAGGTTGGGGTACCGCGAGGTGAGGTGGCGGTCGAGGTACTTGGCGTAGAAGATGGCCGCGAGCTTCGTGCGCGCGTACTGCGCCTGCGGGCCATAATCCCGGTTGAGCTCTTCCAGGGTCGCAAACGTGGTCTCCGTCGGCGCCTGCACGTGGAGGTTCGACGCCACATTCACGATGCGGACTTTGTCCCGCTGCTTCGCCGTCGCCTTCAGCACAGGCAGCAGGTGCGACGTGAGCACCACGTGTCCGAAGTGGTTCGCCGCCATGTGCAGGTCCACACCGTTCTTCGCCCGTTGCGCCGTCATGATGCCCCCGGCCAGCATTGTTGATCAGGATGTCGAGGCGATCCGTCTTTTCGGCAATCGTGGACGCGGTCTTGCCCGTCTGGTCCCAGTCATTGAGATCGCACTGCATCCAGTCAACCTTGTTCGCCGCCTCGGCACCCATTTCACTGCGGATGGCATCGATGGCGTCAGATGCGATGTCCTCGCTCATGGAGACTAGAGTGGGGTTACAAAGTCAGCGTGATTCATATACAACAAGAATAAGGGATTAGAAAGGCAGCTTGGCCGCCAATGTTTGAATAATCCAGACCTGAGCGGCGGTACAAGTGCTATCTCGCCCCCCACCAGCCTTACGTACTGATGAAGAGCTTGGCGATGTTGTGCGTGAGGAGCGTGTGCGTGCAGCCGTAGCCGATGCCTTCGGAGCCGCCCGTCACGACGGCGACCTGTCCGCTGAGGTCGGGCACCTGGTCGAGAGAGAACTGGCTGTCCTCGGGCGCAAGCTTGTGAGCATTTGGAACGGCTTTGCCCAGGTTCTCGACGACGGCGTTTCTGACGGTCTGCACGGTGGGTAGGGCGTACAACCGGGCTTTTGAGATTGGTGTGGCACAGGAAGGTGGTCTGTGGAAAGCTGAGCATGCTGAGAAGCGCAAGGAAGAGCAGGGAGGCTTCATGTCAGGAGTCCCATGATCTGTTCCGGTCGGTAACGACGATAAAAGAGACGCTTCAAGTCCGAGCACCCAAGCAAAGGATTGTGGTGCAGGGAGCGTGTCCGCGGGACAGATTTTATGCATGATGGGCACACCAGCGCCATGACGTCTCACTAGTTTCGGGTACGACCGCGTCTCGACGCCAAAGGACAAACTGTTTTGTGGTGATCCGGCGATGACGCAGCGTGTCGACGGGACCGAAGCTTTGAAGGGGGCTAGCCCGTTGGGCTATCGATAAGGAACCAAGGCTTCGGGAAGGCGCAATCGAGTGACAACGGGACAATGGCTTCCGTCTGCAGCCACTTCGCATGGGACAAACATGGAACAAACCTATCAATAACGGCTCTGTGCTGAATTGCGCACGCGCGGTAAGTCTCCCCGTCCCAGCTTGTAGTATTTCCTGCCGAACGAACGGTTCCTCCTTACACCGACCACGACTACGATGCCCACTGCGACGGCGCACCCGACCGCCAAAGGGCAGGAACCGCCCAGCGTACCACCGGACGTACTCAGGGTCCGTAGAGAGAACACCACCGCCTCCATGCTCAGCCAGTTTTATACGCCCTCCCAGAATGCGGACCCCACTCCATTTAGAGGATATGGTTTCTACACCCACGCCGAAATGAGCGCGCCTCGGTCCGCACACCCACAATATGCCGCTCTGGATGTGCAAGCTAAGCTTTTGCCCCTTGGCGGTCCCCAGCATGTGCAGAAAAAGCCCCGACGGGACGAGCAGCTGCCTGGCGCGGTACTGAGCGTGTATGAAGAGCTGAAGGCTGTCCTCCTGCAGGAAGAGGAGAACGAAAAGAATGGCAAGGCAGAAGACCCTAGAGACCGTTTCGAATGTTTGGGCCTACCTGATATATTGGTTCCACCCCCTCCCGCCGGCTCCCCGCCTCAAGGAGAGGAGATGGTGGATGAACCTATCCTGTATACCTTGACGTCGATTGCCAACGAAAGTGAAGATGTGCAAAATGAGGTCATCCCGTATGTCGAAGAGCATCGAGAAGCTTATGGGGAAGTTATGCCGGATCGAGGAGAAGGGGTGGAAACTCCAAAACCAAACACGCCGGATTCGGAGTCGAGTCATGCAAGTCGCTATCAACTCTCGCCGGGTACTGATGAGGAGGGAGAAATTCTCAAACGAGTCACGCCGGATCCCGAGCCAAGTGAGGAATTCCACGAGCAAGCCATGTCGGGTCCTGAAGCAATGGATCTTGACACTCAAGAGGGTGGAGAAATTCGCGAGCACGTCATTTTGGATACTCAAGAGATCGGACAGATCCGCGAAGATGACATGTTGAACACGCAGGCAACGGCGGAGGTCTGTGAGGACGTTGTGATGGATACCCAAGAAACTGGCGACATACGCGAAGAGACCGTGATAGATACCCAGGAGACTGGGGAGATACGGAAAGATGAACATGATACTGATGCGAGAGTACACTTACAGGAAACACCGCCTCCTCCAAATACCGCCCTACCTCACCGCCCGCCAGGTCTACCTCCACGTCCGCCTACTCCAGAACCAGTGTCTGACGATTCTTCGGATGTTACTCCAACGTCAAGTCCGCCTCCACCGATTGTATCGTCCATCCGACCGAGAAGTTCATCTCCACCGCTCCCATCGTCCTTCCGACAGAAAAGCCCGTCACCACCGAAAGTGTCTTCTATCCAACCGAAAGGTTTCCCTCTGCCAATTGTATCCTCCATCCAATCGCAGCTACCTCCAGTGCAAACAATACAACTTGTGGATTATCCGTCGTCAAGTCCATCGCCAGAATCTCCCGTTGTACCATCGGCCCAACCGCACCCACCTCAGGTGGAATCAATACTTCCCGTATCTAATCCGCAAGACGACGTGGCTATGGATTTCTCCTCTTCTGATGGTGAGGATGAGGAGGAAGAGCTAAATGAAGTTCATGAGTTCTCCCCACGACCGGCATACGAAAAGGAGCAACTCTTCTGCTCCAGCTGCAAGGAGAGCCTGGAATCCCTAAAAGGCCTCGTGGCTCATATGCTGGAGCGTCATATCGGAAAATTGAGCTCGGTGTATTATAGTTGCTGCGCTCAGCAGCAATTCAAAGCAACGTATACATCCTATTCCGCTCATTGGAGAGGAGCCCATAGCTGGGGTGAACGGCCCTTCCCATGCCTCGAATGTGACCTGTCCTTTATGAGTATACCAGAAGTTCGCAAGCACTTTAAACAAGAACATGGATACACGACAACAGGTAAACCAAACGCATCGGAACCGAAAACGCCAGATCCGACATCACAAGCTTCTCCTGAGCGTCGACCACAAGCGTGGCCAGAGTCGGAATCACAAATGCCATTGGAACCAAATCCGCGATCGTTATCGGAGCCGAGACCACAAGTATCTCTAGAACCGGAAATGCGACCAATTTCAGGGTCGCAAACACCAATAATTCCAGGGCCAGAGACACGAATGACTGTTGAACCAAGACCACTAGCAAGCCTGGGGCCGGAAACACGTACAACTCCGAAGCTGAGACAGCCGCCATCTTTAGATGCGAATTGGAAAATATTATGCTGCAACTGCAAAACATATGTGGATGGCCTACGCGGCCTCGTGACCCACATGATAAAACGCCATGGCGACGAACTATCTAAGACGTTCTACAGGTGCTGCGAGGAGAAACGCTACAAGGCCACGGCCACTGCGTTCCTGCACATGCAAGAGGTTCACGATGTTGGCGCTCACCCCTTTCCATGTCATATGTGCAATGTGTATCTCCCCAACCTGTTGGAAGTACACAATCACATCATCAATTCACACGATGAGACGTCGAATCTACTGCAAGCGAGGGAATTGCCGCCGCCGCAGTCAACAACCACAACAGGTTCGGTACCACAGAATCTAACAGCCCCAAGACCGGCAACTCCAAAAGAAAAGACGTTGGTCTTGTCGGACAATGCTGGACCACAGATACCGTCGAGAGCCAAAGCAAACTCGCCACCAACCAAACGTACCACTTCAAAGGAAGACTTGTTAGCCTTTTTAGATAATACGGGACTGGAGCCATTTCAGAACTTGCGGCTTATTTGCCTTACCTGTTCAGAGGACTTTCCAGACATCCCCGCCCTGACACGCCATGTATTCGACCGCCATACCGAAGGGCGTCCGCAAATCCAATGGAAATGCTGCGACGTCAGCACAAAGCTCACATCCACGGCTCTGACGCACTTTGTCGACGTGCACGGGTGGCGCGGCGCGCTTCCCTGCCCCGCAAGTACTTGCGGCAAGACGTTCACCACACTGCCCCAGCTCCAGAAACACATCCATGCCGAGCATTCGTCTGCCAGGGACGCGAGGGACGCGAGGCAGCCGCGGGCAGCCCCTGTAGAGTGTCCGTTTTGCATACAATCGTTTCCGACGCCCGAGGCGAGGAGCGCACACGAGTGCCTCAACGCAGGCAAGTCCCTCGCGGCGCCCCTCCAGCCTACAAACTTGCGGATCCGCTGCACGCAGTGTCCCTGCGATCTGGACGACGTGCCCGCCCTAGCAGGCCACCTGTTCGACCGCCATGCCGACGCGGGCCTCCCGGACATATACGTTGAATGCTGCGAGCTGAGGGGCCAGCCCGTCGACGCCGCACTGCGGCACCTCGGAGACGTGCACGGCGGGCGCGCTGCACTGCTGTGTCCCGCGCAGGACTGCCGCCAGACGTTCGCGTACGTGGTGGCGTTCCACGAGCACGTCCGTGGACACGGGCAGGAGAGGGCCGTCATGCTTGCAGACGGGAAGGTAAAGGAGCGGCACGCCTGCGGGGAGGAGGAGGCGGACGCGAGGGGCGAGGTCCGGTGCCGGCACTGTAAGCGGTGGTTCGCGAGCGTGGTCGTGAAGGCGAAGCATGACTGCGAGAGGTCGCCATCACGCTCGCCGACGCTGTCGCCTTCGCCGTCACGCTCCCCATCAGAAGCGCCCATGGATCTCTCGGATGAGGGGTCCAGGCGTAGCGATGCGGACTGGAGTGGTTCGGACGATGTGCGGGCGAGGAGGAGAAGGAGGGGGAAGCGCCGTTCCAGTTCCAGCGCGAGGCAGTGCGCTATCTGCGGGTATACCGATGGGCACTCCCCGGTGTGCATGTATCGATGAAGAAAGCGGGACCTGGCTACGCACGGGTCTAGACCTTGGTGCAAATAGTTAGTCGGACGGCCGAAGACCCTGGCGGGTCGGTGTTGTATATACGAGCGAGTGAGCGTTTCTGATGAGGTGCCAAGGGCGGATGAGAACTTAGTACGCCGCACAGAAGGTTGTGGCCGGGCGCTGTATGTGTATATTTGAGCGGCGTTTTCCATTGCGTACACGGGTTAGCACCCAATAGAGTTAGTTCCCTTACTGCGTTCGTGCCACTGGATCGAGGTCTAGGCGTACTTATTACTTCTTGAGCGGCGTTTCACAGGGTTAGATCATTGGTGGGCGGGCGTGGGAGGCGTAGCATAGCGTTTGTGAGCGTACATGGGATGCAGCATGCAGATGGCAATGTACACACGTGGACAGGAGCTAACCTTGGAAACCCCTTTTACACGCCTCCTCGTACCTGTGCATATGGCAAAAGCACACATCCTCATGCTGTACTTCACCTTTAGGCTAGACTACATCCTTCTTGGCTTACTTTTTAACAATCGCAGGAGCCAAGCATCTCACTCAAAGGCACCATAATCCATCCATGGATGGTTCCCGAGGTCCATTCCTCAACACGTGACAGTCTCACGGCCGGGCATAAGCAACAGACAAGAGGTCATTCCAAATCAACTTTAGAACTCGAAGCAAGTTCAATTACTGCATTAAACACGACCTATCAAGAAGAGCCCGCAACCCCTCAAACCGATCTCTCCAGGAGAGTAAACACCGCCTACGAATGTGACCCAAAGGCGAAGCATTGCCGTACTCTTGATTGACCAAAGTCTTCGACAATACCAGCCTGAAGGTACAAGCCCCTACTACGGTACCATCAGACCCCTTAATACTCAGCCTCAACACCCTCCTCGCCTTCGAGACTATCGGCAGCGACCTCCTCATAATCACGCTCGAGCGCAGCCAAGTCCTCACGGGCCTCGGAGAATTCACCCTCCTCCATACCCTCACCGACATACCAGTGCACAAAAGCGCGCTTGGAGTACATGAGATCGAACTTGTGCGAAAGCGCGCTCCAGGCCTCGGAGATGGCGGTTGTGTTGGAGAGCATGCATACGGCGCGGTTGACCTTGGCCAAGTCGCCGTTGGGCACGGTCTGCGGGGGCTGGTAGCAGATACCGACCTTGAACCCGGTGGGGCACCAGTCAACGAACTGGATGGTGCGCTTGGTCTTGAGGTGGGCAATGGCGTCGTGTGTGCTCTTTGTTACGACATCACCGCGATAGAGGAGGCAGGTGGCCATGTACTTTCCATTGCGCGGGTCGCATTTGACCATCTGGTTGTTGGGCTCGAAGCAGGCATTGGTGATCTCCATGACGGAATTGGCCTCGTGGGCGGCCTTTGCGGCGGAGATGACCGGCGAATAGGCGACGAGAGGGAAGTGGATACGAGGGTAGGGCACCAAGTTGGTCTGGAACTCGTTCAGGTCGACGTTCAAGGAACCGTCAAATCGGAGCGAGGCGGTGATGGAGGAGACAACTGGAGATGATTAGCACACGGTGGATACTTCTGCACTGTTCCGCCATACCTTGGGCGATCAGGCGGTTGAGGTTCTCGTAGTTGGGACGCTCAATGCCCAAGTTACGTCGGCAGATGTCGTAGATGGCCTCATTGTCAACCATGAAGCTGCAGTCAGAGTGCTCGAGGGTAGTGTGGGTCGTCAGGATGGAGTTGTACGGCTCCACAACGGAGGTGGCGACCTGCGGCGCCGGGTAGACGCAGAATTCCAACTTGCACTTCTTGCCATAATCGACGGACAAGCGCTCCATCAACAGGGCTCCGAAACCAGAGCCAGTTCCGCCACCGAAGGAGTGGAAAACGAGGAAGCCTTGCAGTCCGGAGCAGTTGTCGGCAACGCGGCGAACCTTGTCCAGGACCTGGTCAATGAGCTCCTTTCCGACCGTGTAGTGGCCACGGGCGTAGTTGTTTGAGGCATCCTCCTTGCCAGTGATCATCTGTTCGGGGTGGAAAAGGGAGCGGTATGCGCCGGTGCGGACCTCATCGACGACGTTGGGCTCGAGATCGCAGTAGATGGTGCGAGGAACATACTTGCCCTGGCCTGCATCTTGTCAGAACACGTACATCAGGGGGTATATCTGAACAGCTTACCCGTCTCGGAGAAGAAGGTGCTGAAGCCATGGTCCTCCTCCTCGGCTTTGCGCTCCTCAGTCAGGTAACCGTCAGGCTAGAAACAGGTTAGTCGGTCGTTGCACGCCGGAAAGGCATCTCAACGTACCTGGATACCGTGCTCGAGGCAGTAAAGCTGATTTGTCACGTTAGCACTGTACCTCGCCCACGGAGCCCCGGCATACGGCGTCCCCTTTGAGACGGACTCGAAAAGAGCGGTGCACGCTGCCGTCGGGCGTATCGCTCACCTCCCAGCACGAGTTTGCGATCTGGCAACCGGCCTGGCCGACTGTACGCGCGAACCGTCAGTATCAACAAACATGGACTGGGATCTCGCTGCAAAGGCGGTCAGGGGTGGCGGACGTACCGTTCAAGCTGATGACCTCCCTCATGATGGCTTGGTGCGAGTAGAAATTGGATGTGTGGATGCTGGTTTCGGTCCAAATGCCGACGATATGGGTCGGGGTGGGCGGAGTGAGGAGAGGGGTCTCTGGTGCGTTGTTGTCGCGGGCGAACTTTGTAGCCGGAGGGTGGGCCGTGAGTGCTAGCGCAGCGAAAGTAAACAAGGAAGGAGCGTTAGCGCGCATCAGGCCCATTCGAGCTCCCCCGCCGTGGCCGTCCATATGTTGCCGTCCAAACGCCCGCACTGCTCTCCGCTCGATTGTTCATGGACTGCCGTCGTCGAGGATGAAGTGTCGGCTGCTGCCTGCACCCTCCGAAGATGCGCGCCATTTCCTGGCTACTCTGCATCCTGCCCCCGATCTTGCCGGCGCATGCCAACGTAGAGAAGACGATATTCCTCGGCCCTAGTGCATCGCACCTTCCCAATGTCCGCCCCAGTGTAGACGACCTGTATCTGGACACGCTTGAGCCAACAGGTTCCTCCGTCCTTGCGACGCAGCTCGCCGTCCAGTTCCCCACCGAGAAAGCACCCCGCGGCCTCGAGTCCTGGTACATCCTGCGCGGACTCGAGGACGGACGCAGATACGAGGTGCGCATCTGTTGGCCAGCATTTGTGAGTCTCGAGTGCCCTGATCAGTGTTGCTTTTTCGGTTTGCTGCATAGAAATGCCATGCCGCCACGCGTCTTTGTTTGCTTGCTGATCGCAGTTCAGCAACCCACCGACTTCTGGCTGCACACGTTCCCAATCACTGAAGTATTCGAGACTCCGGCCCTGATATCCTCCCTCGCAGACTATAGCGAGCAGCGGCAGGCGTCACCACCACAGAAGCTGAATTACGCAGCAGACGACGTCTCTACCGCTCAATCCATATTATTTCTGCGCATCCAGGCTGCAGCATCATACTACTCGACGAACAAGACATTGATGGCATATCCTCCTCCGGTGGACGTCGATATCATCCTTGATCCCTTTATACTCAGTATTCTGCCACGCTCGCTTGGACCTACAGCCGTATATATTACCGGCGTAGCGGTGGCCGCCTGGTTCGTATCAGGGTACATATACCGGTGGATCATTGTTGTGTCGAAGGAATTCGAAGACAAGGACCACACGGAGTGAGGTTTGCAGCATGTCGGCAGCTGCCGGGGCCCCTCCGCCTCCACCTCCGGTACGTCTTGAGGCTGGCGTTCAAGATCATGCAACCGGCCTCTGTAAATCTTGTCCTGGCGCAGCACAGGTTTATGCCAGGTCCAAGAGAACGCCCGGGAAGGAGAACCTACTGACATGCATCGTGCCTAGCCTCCACCTCCACCTCCACCTCCGCCCGCGTCCTTCGGTGGCCTTCCGATAGAGCTCCTCTTGAACATCATCGAGCTACTCAGCCGCGATGTACGTTACTATGCCCCCATGCTCTCTAATCAAACCCCGCTGACTCTCCAGGACTACATCAATTTCGCTATGGCAATCTATCCCATTCTGCGAGCTTACGGCCTCGTCCCAGATCTTACACCAGAGATCTACCAAAGCCTCACCGAACAAGCACCATCTCTGAATTCCCGACGGGTCGACCGGCGCGAGGACAGCGAGGGATCATTGCGACTTCCTATCGAGCTGAACGACCACATAATGTCTTATCTGCATCCCCGAGACAGAATCGCGTGGATATTCTCGCACAGGGAGTTGTTTCGGGGCTATTTCGACGGCTTGAGCGAGGAGACGAGGAAGAGTCTATCTCGGAGTATGGCTAAGGAGTCGAAGGATGACAAAGACAAGGCGTAGGACATGGGCCGCGAATTTACAATGTGGTGTACGCGATCGCGCGGGCATAAAGAAGGACATGCCAGAGCGCATGGCTTGGTTTCAACGGGATCAGCGAATCGAAGTCTATGCGAGGGCAGGATACAAACTGGAGTTCTTCCAGGCTACGTGATCACTAGTCGGAATCTACACATGCTACAGTACCAGATCAAGAGTCTAAGTATAGTATATTGCCCTAAGATAGGCAATATGACGACCGAATGTACTAATACTCGTGACATGGTACTGCTTGATACACTACTCGACTCGTGTTGAGTTCCGTTTGCCAACGTCCAAGTTGTGAACTTTGCGTCTCCTGTTACGGAAGAATACTGTATCAATCAAAAGTCCGAAAGGTGAGGCTGTTTTTATTCTCCTTTGCTTCAATCAAAGCACAGTCGTATTTAATAAGGTAGGAGGCCGTCTTACGGGCCAGTTGTGGATAGATTGTTGGGGGGTTTACGATAGACCTCGTGCTTCTGGAATTTCCCCAAACGTCGTTAGGTAAAGTTTGTAGGACTTGCGCTCGCATTACGTTGGCCCATTATGTAGTCGCTTTCTGAGGACTGTTGTAAACGCGCGGTCAGGAGACTTCAATGCTCTGTGGTGATTCCAATGGGTCTCTTACCTCTACGTTCTGCCCCCATACTGTATTTTGTACCGTGTGTTACCCCAGAATAGGCAATACAACGGCCTACTTTACGGACATTTTTCACTTAATATACTTCATGGGCCCGTCTCCAGTTTGCCGATAGGACATTGAACATGTACTTTGAGGAAGATCCATGTTCACGGGCGCGCGACACTCATAGCACGATGGTGAATCAAAACAGAGCTAAATTGACAGAAACGAGATCTTCGCATGCAAGATGATAAGATTACACAGAAAGACCGTTGTTCCACCAGAGACCCGTCGGTATTAGATGTTCGCTCCGTTATTGCGCAATGGTATACATTTTGTACAGATTGAGGAGAGCCATCACCGACGAGCTCGCTTGTCACAATAGTCTACCCTCATTTTCCCCACACCCACAAGCCGTCTATGACTTTTCGAGCTCCGCAAGAATCTTCTCACCCTTGGCACGTGCTGACTCTATATCACCAACCATGTAGAAGGCACCCTCGGGAAGGTCGTCACCCTCACCGCTGAGGATGGCCTTGAATGATCGGATGGTGTCCTTGAGGTCGACGAGCTTGCCCTCGATACCAGTGAAGACCTGAGCGACAGTGAAAGGCTGGCTCAAGAAACGCTGAATCTTACGGGCACGTTCGACGGTAAGCTTGTCAGCTTCCGACAGTTCGTCCATACCCAGAATGGCTATGATATCCTGGAGCGACTTGTACTCCTGGAGGATCTGCTGGACACGAGTGGCGGTCTGGTAGTGGTCCTCGCCGACGATACGGGGGTCCAGCATACGGGACTTGGAGTCGAGAGGGTCGACGGCAGGGTAGATACCCAACTCGGAGATACCACGGGACAACACAGTGGTGGCGTCTAAATGGGCGAAGGTGGTGGCAGGGGCGGGATCCGTCAAATCGTCCGCGGGCACGTATACGGCCTGGACGGAGGTAATGGAACCCTTCTGAGTGGTGGTGATACGCTCTTGCATACCACCCATGTCGACGGCGAGAGTGGGCTGGTAACCGACGGCAGAGGGGATACGACCAAGCAGTGCAGACACCTCGGAACCGGCCTGGGTGAAACGGAAAATGTTGTCAATGAAGAGCAACACATCCTGGCCCTCTTGATCGCGGAAGTACCTGGAGAGCGGTCAGCACAATCAGTCATTGTATTACCTATCCTGGGATAACAGAGGGGGCGTACTCAGCCACAGTCAACTGGAGAGCGGTCAGCACAATCGGTCATTGTATTACATACTGGGGTAACACAGGGCAACTTACACCAGTAAGAGCGACACGGGCGCGGGCCCCCGGGGGCTCGTTCATCTGACCGAAGACCAAGGCGACCTTGGATTCGCCATCGAGCTGAATGACGGAGGTCTCCTGCATTTCGTGGTAGAGATCGTTACCCTCACGGGTACGCTCACCGACACCAGTGAAGACAGAGAAACCACCGTGAGCCTTGGCGATGTTGTTCTGCGAGTATTAGCCATGGTTACACTCAAACCATGTTGATTGGCTTACAATCAGCTCCTGAATGAACACAGTCTTGCCGACACCAGCACCTCCGAAGAGACCAATCTTTCCACCACGAGCATAGGGAGCGAGAAGGTCAACAACCTTGATACCGGTAACGAGGACCTCAGCGGTTGTAGACTGCTCGACGAACTCGGGAGGATCGGCGTGGATGGGAAGGAACTTGTCGGTCTTGATGGGACCACGCTCGTCAATGGGGTCACCAGTGACGTTCATGATACGGCCAAGAGTCGCGGGACCGACGGGGATGGTGATCGGGGCACCAGTGTCGGTGGCCTTGGAGCCACGGACGAGACCCTCGGTACCTATGCCAATGAGCCTTTTCCATCGTCGCGACGTCGAGATGCATCCACGTACCGTCCATAGCAATACATCTGACGACGTTCTCACCCAAATGTTGCTATTGTCCATCAGCGCGTACTCTTCCCGGTGTCCAGGTTTGGTGTCCTTACCGCAACCTCAAGAACCAGCTTCTGGCCGCCATTGTCGGTTGTCAAGGCGTTGAGAATCGGAGGAAGCTGTTCGGTGTCGAACTTGACTGCAATTGATGGTCAGCTTCAGTTTTCGGGATGCGCCCGCCAGTCGTGTGATCGAGAAGGCGTCGCCGGTGAGCCGACGAAGTTTTTGCGCAACCCCATCGTAGGTGTCCACGAACCATCGACGACGGCACCGATGACCTGGTGAATCTTTCCATCCTTGCCAGCATCCGTGGAAGCGTAGCGAGCCGCGAACGAGGGCGCGAAGTTCTTCCTGATGGGTTGGAAAGCTGCTCGGCGCAGGGCCGGGCTTGCCGCTCGCAGCGACCGCTGGAAGCCGCTACATCATCGAATTAGCACCGTCTGTATCGCCAATTGGATGCGTACAAGCTATGCCGTACCTCTTAAGCATTGTGTATGATGGGGGAGGATGGTAGTGGGAGTGGAGTGGTAATGGAAGGAGCGGCAAGAGGTTTTGAAGCTGCCGAGAAGGAGAACTTCGGAGGCCGCGCTATATCCGAATCGGGTTGGTAGCTCCTTCCCAGACAACAACCCTCACAGCCCTGCTCACAGACCCCGTAGCAACATCATCGCCGACGACTGTTCGTCTTTTAGGTGCTTCGATACCGGTTGATAGCGTTGTATACCGTGATTGCCCCAGGATTGAGCGTGTACCTGATAAGGTTGCGAAACCTACAGCAATTGGAGTCCAGCCTCACTCGAACATTATGCAGCAGCTCCATCCGATATAGACGTCTTAGACACATTGCGTACGTCTTTCACTCCAACATTTAACTTGGCGTTGACTAGGGAACGCACTGCCTATCCTGGGGTAACTTAGACCACAACGCAGCAATAGATTATATCCTGGATTATGTAGGCTAGATGCTCGCGCATGTCGCTTTCAGTTCAGCACATGCAATGCCTGATGACGATGTCGTCCGACACCATGCAGCTCCACGCATGCAGCGTGGCACAAGCAATGATCCAGATGCAAGGTGAGGAAATGTAGCGGCGTTGGTAAGGAACAAGATATCATCGGAAGCCCTCATCTGCTCCAGCTACGGCGCTCGGTGAGTCGCGCTCTAGGATGGAATGCAGAGGAAGACATGGAGAGAGCACACGCAGCTCGCAAGAGCCGCATGCCCATGTTACCCACAATAATCACCACCCAGAATGAGTTGGAGAAGGAAAGACACCGTGGACGAAAAGCTTTTTGTACGGTATGGCGCTGACCAATCACCGCTCCGCTGATTGGGCTGAGTCTTGGCAGACCGAACTTCAGTCCATCGTCGTCGAGAGCTCGGCAAGCATCTCCCTATCGCCCATTGCTCTCGCCACACGATGCTTCGGCAACAATTGATCCGCTCGCTGAAGCAGCCTGCGGTGAAGGCAGGCTTCAATGGCTCCAGGACCTTCACTACCTCTGCCCGCCGGCCAGCCGAGGTTGAGATCACTGTCGGTAGGTGCCGCACTTCCGCGACAGTAGCGACATGTGCTAACAAGCTCTGCAGATGGGAAAAAGGTGTCAATTGAAGGTACAACACTCCCTATAGCTTCTTCGAGCTTCGACGCACGATTCTAACCCTCCTGCAGCCGGATCGGCCCTCATCCAAGCATGCGAGAAAGCCGGCGTCACCGTCCCCCGATACTGCTACCACGAGAAGCTCATGATTGCCGGAAATTGTCGTATGTGTCTGGTCGAGGTGGAGCGGGCTCCCAAACCCGTGGCATCCTGCGCATGGCCGGTACAGCCAGGGATGGTCGTCAAGACAGACTCACCGCTTGTGCACAAGGCGCGAGAGGGTGTCATGGAGTTCCTCCTCGCCAACCACCCGCTAGACTGCCCTATCTGCGACCAGGGAGGCGAGTGCGATCTTCAGGACCAGTCGATGCGTTATGGCGCGGACCGCGGACGCTTCCACGAGATTGGTGGCAAGCGTGCCGTTGAGGACAAGAACATTGGACCATTGATCAAGGTGGGACACATAGAGGCTTCCAGAAGGAAAGCGGGCTGACAATGATAGACCTCGATGAACAGGTGCATTCACTGCACGCGATGCATCCGATTCTCGAATGATGTTGCCGGCGCGCCCGAGATGGGTTCTACTGGACGTGGCAATGACCTCCAAATTGGCACTTACCTCGAGAGGAACCTCGACTCTGAGCTCTCCGGAAACGTTATCGATCTTTGCCCTGTTGGTGCTCTGCTCTCAAAGCCGTACGCTTTTAAGGCTCGCCCGTGGGAGCTATACCACACTGAGACTGTGGATGTGCTTGACGGTCTGGGCTCGAATATTCGTGTTGACGCTCGCGGTATGCAGGTTATGCGTATTTTACCCCGCTTGAACGACGATATCAACGAGGAATGGATCAACGACAAGACCCGTTTCGCATGCGATGCCCTTAGCTCGCAACGATTGGTTAACCCACTCATCCGCGAAGGCGATCAGTTCAAGCCCGCATCTTGGGAACAAGCGCTGGTAGAGATTGGCGAGGCATACAAGAGAATAACACCCAAGGGCAACGAATTCAAGGCTGTCGCAGGTCACCTGGTTGAAACTGAGACCTTGGTTGCCATGAAGGACCTTGCCAACAAGCTTGGCTCGGACAACCTTGCTCTGGACCAGCCTGGTGGCAGCGAGCCGATCGCTCACGGTATTGATTTACGGTCGAACTACTCTTTCAACTCCAAGATCTACGGTGTCGAGGAAGCGGATGCCATCCTCCTCATCGGTACCAACCCGCGACATGAGGCTGCTGTCCTTAACGCTCGTATCCGCAAGCAGTGGCTGAGATCTGATCTGGAGGTTGGCCTTATTGGCGAGGACTTTGAGAGCACATTCGAATACCAGAAGTTAGGTTCTTCTGCGACCGATTTGAAGAGCGCTTTCTCTGGAGAATTCGGCAAGAAATTGCAGTCCGCTAAGAAGCCCATGATCATCGTTGGCAGTGCAGTCACGGAACACGCCGATGCCAAGTCGATCTTTGAGCAGGTCGGTGCATTCGTCGAGAAGAATAAGGCAAACTTCCAAACCCAAGAGTGGAACGGGTACAACATCCTTCAGCGGACTGCATCCCGAACTGGCGCCTACGATGTTGGTTTCACCGTTCCATCGCCCGAAGTCGCCAACACTACGCCAAAGTTTATCTGGTTGTTGGGAGCGGACGAGATCAACGAGGCAGAGATTCCGAAGGACGCTTTCGTCGTCTACCAAGGCCATCACGGTGACCGGGCCGCACAGCTTGCGGACGTTGTGCTCCCCGGTGCCGCATATACCGAGAAGTCCGTTACATACGTCAACACCGAAGGCCGCGTACAGATGAGCCGTGCTGCTGTTGGCCTGCCCGGTGCATCAAGAGAGGACTGGAAGATCATCCGCGCTGCATCAGAGTACCTTGGTGCCGAACTACCATACGACGATGTCGAGGAACTACGGGACCGCATGGAGGAGATCTCTCCTGCTCTCCGAAGATACGATGTCGTCGAGCCAGTATCGCTACCTGGCTTGAGCAAGGTCCAGCTTGTAGATCAGAACAAGGGAGCCAAGCCATCGGGCGAGCCGCTCAAGAAGGCGATTGAGGACTTTTACTTTACAGATTCGATTTCAAGAAAGTAAGTCTTTACCACTTTTCCTATCCTCAAATACTATAAATGCTAACATGAGGGACCAGTTCACCTACAATGGCGCGTTGCTCAGCGGCAAAAGCGCAAAACAACCCACAGACCAATTTCATGGCTCCAGGATACCCCGATCCTCAGGTCGAATACGGACCGCGGTCAGGTTCATTGGCGGCTTGAAGGATTTATAGAGTGTAAAGTAAAGCGGACTTGTGCATAGGCTCTTGGTGATTGAACTTCCTTTGGTGAATTGCACGCAAGACGTAGAGTGTATGAGATGACCATTTGTTCGGACCTGTGGTTGTGGTTCATTCTACCGCGCTTATTGGACATCGCTCGCTGGGTGATATGTTGTGAGTCTTGAATGGACATTTGTCGATATTATTGGCTGCAGACAAAGCATCTAAGAAAGCGAACTAATTCATAAACCTTTCCGTTCGCTCTTAGAAGGCAAGCTTGAAGGTTGTTTAACCTCGTGTATATCTACCGTAGGGTCGTTCAGTTTGTAATATAATTTTAGAATCTTATACGATAGCTATTACTGCACAAGATGGGTTAGAGACGCGCATGGAAGCCACGAGCGGATACTTAATTTCTAAATATATATTTTCGCGTTGGATGAATTCACATTAAGAGTAGACGCCGCGCGGTTGTAGTCTTCGGTCTTAAAAGTAGGTACTAAAGTAATAAGCTGGAGTTGCACGTCATTTTCGGCATTAGTACGCCGCAGTTGGTTCGTAGGTTTAGCAATCGCACCAAGGTCGTAATGACAAGGGGTATCTGATTGGGTCTATACAAGCAGCAGTCAAGCGTCAGTCAACTTGCAGCGGTCGACGGTCGCTTCCGGCACTTTACACCGACTCTACGCTTAGCTGCCTTGTGCTACAATCCACTGCGCGCCATTTCCCACCTGGACCTTTATGAGATGCTCAACCCCGCTTCTTTCCTTGCGACTGCGGGGCCGGACTCTGCCCACGGGTAGGCGTGTCCGTCTTGCCAGCCATCCACGAGGCAAGGTCGAAGTTTTGAATCTGCTGCGCCGTTTGGGTTGAGCCGGAGCCCATGACGCCCTTCTTCTGCATCTCTTCGAACTCGGCCTTGGTCTCCGGATCCACTGCCTCGTCATCAGCGTCTAAGCCTACGAAGGAATTTCTACGCGCGCTTACTGTTCTCCATTAGGTACGGCATGCCGAAGACTAAGATTAGCGTAAAGAGTCCCATGAGTATCATGGGGTTCTTCAAGAACGACACGGGCGAGACTGCGATTGTATTGTCAGCGCCTACTTCCCAGGTCCTCGTCCGCACGACTTACATCCAGCGCGCTCCTGGTAGTACTGCTTCGCCGCAAGCGGCTGCACCCCAATCACCAGCCCGTTGCCACCCGCGCCCCGCACCTCACCCTTGTTGTCCCATTCGTTCCCTATAAACGTCTGCCACGCCTGCACTTTCTCCCTCTTGTCCCCGCTGCCCTCCACCGCTTCCTCGAGCGTGACGTCTATGCGCAGCGGCTCGAAGACATAGTCCCGGCAGTGGATGGTGGCGAGATAGCTCCCGGCCGATACGTTGTTGAAGTTGAACGAGTTTGAGCGCGTGAGGTAGGCGTCTACCGGGGGTCCCGTGGATTGGAGCGTTGCGTGGGTGGTGGATGGGAGCGTTGACGGGTTTACGAGTGGATTGTTCGGGATGTGGAGGGTGAAGCGGGCCGCTGAGGCGATGGAGGCTAGGCAGACTAGAGCTGATAGCGAGGCGAGCATCGTAGCGATATGTGTCTATGTGGATGCTGTGCTGAGTTACTGGATGCGCAGTGGGTTGTGCTTCCCGCTGCGGAGGTCGGCGGAAGGTTTGACCGAGGCGCTTTCCATTCACGATCCAGACTGTCCCACCAACCTTTATCCATGCATTCACAATAACACGTCGAGAACAATTTGTCCTATGGGGTGCTCACGAAATGCTCACAGACACTGGCCATACGTCTGTTCTGACTGACCCAGTTACAGTATCACATAAACTTAATGTGTATGTTAGTAATGAACCCATACTCCACGATATGGACGCCAACCTTCGCGCTTACAACTTCCCCTCACTGCTCGAGCGGAAATGTTCTTTGGACCACTGCCGCCAAGCTCAGCTTGTCTCACATGTTCCTCTCATCTTGGGTACTGTGCACATCGACACGATCCGTGTACACTGTGTAGTCTCAAATGCCGATGGCCTGACGGTTCCCGATCCATACTCACGAGATCTTGTTATCAGCTTTAGCACCGTGCTTCTCCGGAGTGCTAAAGCAATAACAGCAACGGAGCTAGGGACCACGATAATTGCATTCCACATCATCCCTGCCAAGCAGGATGCGAACCAGGCGTCCGGGCCCGGGGAGCCCATAAAACATGTGAATGAGTATGAACGAATACAGTTCGAAAAAGAGGTTGCACGTTGATTTGCCATTGACGTCGGTGTGTTCCCTCCCGTTGGGAGCCATCGTCAGCGGCTATCGTCAATGGTCAAAGAGAAAGAGCTATAAGATCGAGCAGCTGGAAGCAAGAGCTGTACTTACTCCTCTCAACACTGAGACTTCATCTCAGTGAACCGCTTCAGAACACAGACAGTTGTCGAAATGTCCAAGCACAGTCAAGATGGAATACTCCCTGTCTCGCACCCTCCCATTCCCGTTACTGCTTCCCCACCTCTGCCGGCCAAAGGTATCCACCATGAATACCCAGTCTTTATCGGAGAATTCGTCGGCACATTCATGTTTCTCTTCCTGGCTTTTGCAGGCACACAGATCGCCATAGTCTCTTCGATTATTGAGCCCGAGGGCCCAGGAAGTCCGGACATGAACCCGGTCCAGCAAGTCTCGAAACTGATCTATATCTCCTTCGCCTTCGGCGCCGGCCTCGCTGTAAATGTCAATATCTTCGCGGAAATCAGCGGCGGCATGTTCAATCCAGCTGTAAGTCACCCTGCTTTCTCTAGCTCGTCCTCCGAAAGCGTTTCCGTTACACAACCAACAGATCGACAACGGCGGATCGCAATGGTCACGGCTTGTGCAACATGCCTCGCCAACGACTTCGTGTTACCGTCAGCCCGAAATGTCGTACGGAGAAAAAGAAACCGCACAACCGACGATTAACCCCACTCTAGGTAACCCTCTCGCTCCTACTGATAGGCGCGATAAAACCGCTGCGAGCAGTCCACACCGTACTCGCGCAGCTCGTCGCCGGTATTTGCGCGGCCCTTGTCGTCTCCGCCTTGCTCCCTGGGCCTCTGCCTACCGCAACGAAGCTCGAGCCTACCATGTCGGTTACGAGGGGTCTCTTCCTCGAAATGTTCTTGACTGCTCAGTTGGTGCTTACGATTCTCGTGCTGCCAGGCGGGCCGAGCAAACCATTGGTGATAGGCTTCGCACTATTCGTGGCGGAACTGTGTGGTGTGTACTATACCGGTGGATCCTTGAATCCTGCAAGAAGTTTTGGGCCGGCGGTGGTAAGCGGGTTTCAAGCGTATGACTGGATCTACTATCTGGGCCCCGCACTCGGTTCCCTCTTGGGCAGCGGGGTATTTCTGGGGCTGAGACTCTTGGAGCCGGAGAGGGAGCGTGGCTAGGGATGTGGTGAGGTGCCGGGACGTTTGTGAGACGTGTCTAGGGAGATCCGAGAGAGGCGCGTCGACACCCGCACATAATGGTTGTCCGATGGTGCGTTGCCCCAGGTTCCACTACAGGGGCAGACTGTACAGCAGTAGTAGAGGTAAGCTGTTTGGACTGGGTTGTGTTTTACGAAGATATGACTCGTTTCGTCTTTCTTAGTAGTGCGCTCTAGCTATCTCGTGGTCAAATTGCGTTTTTATAGATTTACTTATCTAGTATTACACTTGCCCTATTTATATAACTCTATAAGAGGTTAAAACCTTCTTAAATTCCCTCAATTAGTTAGTCTTAAGTATATATAATAAAATACTTTAATTCTATAACTAAATTAACTAAATTATTATAGAAATATAAATTTAGTTTAAGAGTTTTATAATTTATTATCCTTCTAAGTCAAAGGTAAGAATATACTCTACTTAGGTAATTTAAATATAAAACTATATTTTATTTATTAAAATTAATATATAGAGTTTACTATTATTTAATAATTTCTATTTAATATAATTTAATTTAAGTTTATAATATTATACTTTTTAGAGTACTAATACTTTTACTATAAAACTTTATTATTATTATTTCTAAAAATTCCCTTCTATACTTAATAACTTAATAATAAAATTTTTTTTACTAATAGCTTATTCTCTAAAAATAATTTTAAAGTAGTAATTTTTAATAAAGTAGTAAACTCTATTAAAGTGTTAATTAATTTAAGTTTTTTAGATATATTTACTATTAATTTATAATATAGTCCTCCTTTTTTAAACCCCCTTTTAGGCCGCCCCGAGCTACCACAGCCCCACTTTTTATTTAATTAATATATAAATATATTATTACTTTTATTTATCTTAATTTTTAGTATATATATTTAGTATTTATTTTTTATTTTAATTAAGACTTTTCTCGATTTCGACAGACACCTAATAGTTTTAAAATTATAATAAAATAATTAATATAAAATCTTTTATTTTATTTAGTTATATACTAAGCTATTTATTTATATTTTCCTATACTAGCTATCTATTATCCTCTTTTTAAACACCTTTTTATATTTACCTCTAGATATCCTTTATAATATTAAACTATAGTATTTCTTTATATACTAGTTATCTTTACTTTATATATATATATATTATATAAAACTACGCTCTTAGCGTAGTACCTATATTTTTTTTAAAAAAAAATAATTATTAACTACTATAGAAGTTTCTGTAAAACAACTCTATAATATTTTAAATATAATAAAAGAAAATAAATAGTACGTGGTTATATATTAATACGTTATACTAAAAATATATTTATTATATATAGCTATAATAAGTAAAAATAGTATTATGTTTAATAAATTAATATATAATTTTTTTTAATCTAGTACTAAACGTCTATTTATAAAAAAAAGAAATATACTAGTAATAGTTTACGCTATTACTAGTATACTATAAAGTATTAATGTACGCTAGTGTAAAAAAAAATAATATTATAAATTAAATAGACTTAGTGCTAAAATTACCTTCTTTTAAACTCTATCTAAATTGGAGTAGACTTAAACCTATTAGTTTTATATTTATGAAGGCATACACATACTCCCCCTTTTTAAAACCCCTTTTAGTTGCCTACACAGCCACTACAGCCACACTATTTGTTTAATTAATATACAAATATATAGTTTTATATTTAATTTTTATCTAAATTAGATTAATATTAAATTTATACTTTTACCTACCTATAGTAAATTTATATTAAAACCTACTTAATTCTATTACTTATAAAGTCCCTAAAAATCTTTCTAAATAGTATTTAGTAAAAGGGATTTTTTTCTTCTAAATATATAGAATAGAAAGTAAAAAAAATAAATAGTTTAATAACTGTTTAGTATTCTTTATACTAGACCTATTAACACTTAATATATTTTTTAATACTTTTTTAATATATTAAGTATAAAGGTATATACATACTCCTCCTTTTTTAAGACCCCTTTTAGTCGTCCCGAGCTACTACAGCTACACTTTTTATTTGATTAATATATAAATATATATATATATTTTAATTATATTCTTATTTATATACTCCTATATATTTCTAAGTTAGAATTTACCTAAATAGAATCCCTTAAGTAACTAGCGCTAATATATTATACTAAATAGCTTACTTCCGCTAGTAATAGCTACAAAATAATATTACTATAAAATAGTATAAAAAGAATATATTTAGTATTCTCCTAAATACTTTAAAAATATAATACTAAAGACCTTACACTAACTAAAGTCTTTAAATTGAGAACTTTTAATTATTTACTAAAATAGGTTAATTTAAGAAAAGCCGTTATAGAGCGTAAAAAAAAAAATAGTAACTACTATGAACTTATAAACTTAAACTTAAATATTAATATTTAACTTATCTATAAAAAATACTAAATAATTAGCTTATAATTAAAACTAAACTAATATTTATAAGGTAGGACTCTTAAGTACTAAAAGCTATAAGAAGATTTAAAATAATCCTTATATAGATAAGAGCGTCCTATTTAGAGTAAAATTAAATTTTATACTAAATACTATAGTAGTATTATAAGAGTAATTATAATAAATATAGACTTAATTTAATTAATTAACTAAAGTTTCTTTTACGCTATATATTTCTATATCTATAACTAACTTACTACTAATAACCCTCTAATATTTTAATAATAAACTAAATATTAAATATTTATTAAAATCTCTTAAGATATCTATCCTAAAACTATTTAAATAAATCCTTAATATTAAGTCTCTATATATATTTATATATTAATCGAACAAATAGTGTGGCTGTGGTGACTCGGGGCAACTAAAAGGGGTTTTAAAAAAGGAGGAGTATGTGTATACCTTTATATTAAGTCCCTAAATAAGAGAATTAAACCTACTTTCTCTTAATAATAAGTTTTAATTAGAGACTAATTTAATATTAATATAGACTACTACCTAAGTAAATAAGTCTATATAGTATTTGTATAGAAATATACTATAAAAAGAATTTAAAAATACTTAAAACTTTAATTTCTGGCTACTTTAAATAGTGTATAATTTAAGAATATAAAAGAAATAATTATATTACTATTATTATTTTTTCTCTTTAGTAATAAAGAGGTTAAGTATTAAACTATATTCTAACGCCTAAAAATAATTTCTAAAGAGATATTTCTTATCTTTACAGTAAAATTTATTAGTATAACTATTTAAAAAAACGTATACTATAAAAAATAGCTTTTATATTTTTAGGAAAATATAATTCTATATTTAAGGACTCTAAATATATGCTTTAAGTATACCTAAAATAATTTTTTTTAATAAAATATTAACTTACCTTACTAGTTTTATATATATATATATTTATATATTAATTAAATAAAAAGTGTAGCTGTAGTGGCTCGGGGCAACCTTAAAGGGGGTTTAAAAAAGGAGGAGTATATATATACCTTTATCTTACTACTTTTAATATATATATTTATATACTAATTAAATAAATAGTGTAGCTGTAGTAACTTAGGGCGACTAAAAAGGGGTTTAAAAAAGAAGAAGTATATATATACCTTTATACTTAATATATTAAAAAAGTTAGGTAAGGCTAAGATAAAAAAGGTATAGCGCCTTATACTAGTATACTACTAGTATACTTAGCGCGTCTCCTAAAAAAATATTAAATTAAAAAATCTAGTACTAAAACTGTGTTTAAAAAAAATATATATAGGATATAACTATTATTACTATTTATATATCTTTCCTTTATCTTCTCTTATAGTTAATACAGCTAAACTATTTTATATTATATTTTTTAAGCGTAAAGGTACGTTACAGCGTATATACTAAACCTATTACTAATAATATCTAGCTCCTATATAGTATAGTCCTCCTCTTGTTAATACTAATAATAATAAAATATATTTAGTAATTAATTTTAAAATATCTAAAATAGTACTTAGTACTATTAACTAAGCTTTTTCTATTATATTATTTTACTTTATAGGTAATAGGGATACGTCCCTAAAAAATATTTAAAAGTATAGGTACTTTATTCGCCTAGAGGTAGCTAATAGAAAAAAGGTAAATTTTAAAATTATAATTATATTTAACTATAAGTATAGCTCTACAGACGAAATAGTAGCTTTATTTATTAAAAAAATAGTTAAAGTATTAAACGTTAAATTAGCGGTATTAGCGGTTATAAAGACATTATTAATAAAAATATATAAAAATATAGTAGAGGTAGAAGAGGTTAAAAAATATAATATATAGTTTATAGTAGAGTTAATAGGTAAGATAAGTATTTTATAAATATAGTAGGTATTCTTTAGCGTAAAAAATATAAAGGCGAGAGTAAAGGTAGTAGTAAAAGTAAAAGTAGTAATAAAAGTAAAGGTAATAGTAAAAATATTTTAAGCTTAAAGCTCGGAGTTTATAGAGTAATAAGTAATAGGTAAAAAATATAAAGATACTAGGGTAATTAATATTTAAAAGTTTTAGGGGGGCCTATATATAATATATATTTTTATATATTTTTTCTTTAGTACGTAGGCTAGGTAAGTAGACTAATAGATAGGCGTACTTAGTATCGTAGTTAACTATTTTTATAAATAGGAAAAAAAAAATTTATAATTATAAATAAAAAATATTAACTATTATTAAACGCTATACTACCTGTATATAGGTAGAGTAAAAAGTAATAAGAATAAATATAACCTCTATTTTATAAAAATAAAGTTAAAAAAGTAACGCATAGGTTACTACAGCAGTTATCGGCCTCTACTTTTAATATTAAATAATAGAGCGCTCCTTTAAAAATAACTATAAAGTTTAAAATAAGTATAAACTATTTTATAAAATTAAAAGACTTTTTAAATAAATCTAAGCGTAGTATTACTCCCTAAATATAATATATATTTATTAAAAAATCTACTCTAATCTCTACTTAAAATAAATTATATTAACCTATTTAGTTTCTAATAAATAATACTACCTTAAGTATATATTATAATTATAGAAAGTCTAATTACTATATAAAAAACTATGTAAATCCGTGCGTATATAAGCTTAAAGCTAAAAAAAACTTAAAGTAGAAGTATATAAATTCTAATAAAACCTTTATACTAAAAAATAATAATACTAAAAAAAAAAAATTTCGCCCTAAATATAGGTAAGTATAATGTATCTTTTATAAATCTAGTAACACTATTTAAAAATATATATTTTTAGAACTCCCTCGTACTCTATTTAAAAAAGTATAGAATTAAACTTATTTCTTTTATTAATACTAGTATTTAAAGTTTTCTATTTTTTAATACTTACTATATATTTTTTATAGTATATATATTTATATACTAATTAAATAAATAGTATAGTTATAGTAGCTTAGGGTAAGTAAAAGGGGTATTAAAAAAGGAGGAGTATATATATACCTTTATACTTAATATATTAAAAAGCTAGGTAAAGTAATATTAAAGAGAGTATAGTACTACGCTAGTACTAGTGTTACGCTAGTTTACTAACGTACTAGTATACTCTCTCTAAAAAAAATATTAAGTTAATAAAGTCTAGTATAAATACTGTGTTTTTTTTTAAAGAAAAAATATATAGGTAATAACTATAACTGCTACCTACATATCTCTTTTTTATCTTTTTTTATAATTAATACAGCTAAACTTTTATTAAATAAAAAAAAATTCTTACTAAAATATTATCCTCTAAAATATTATTTTATATATATTTATATATTAATCAAACAAATAGTGTGGCTGTGGTGGCTCAGAGCGACCAAAAGGGGTTTCAAAAAAGGAGGAGTATGTGTATGCCCTCATACTCAATGTGTCGAAAAATTATATTATTTTATAAATATTTTTTTACTTTTACTTTTGTCTTAGCGAATACTATACTTATTTAAATTAATTTTAATACGCCTACTATATTAAATATATAAATTATCTCTACTATACTCTATTTATAAGGTAATAAAGTTTAAAAAATTCTTTTTAATACTCCTAAGTATACTACTATATATAATATAATTACTAGATTTTCTAAAAATACTATTTATTAATTTTACGTAATATTAGAAAATTAGTATAACAAAAAAATAGCGTAATAATTTTATTAATAGTAAAGATAATAAAATTTAAAGATCTAAAGTTAGTTACAGTAGTCTATATAAAAATAAAAGTAATAAAAATAAAAATAGTAGTACTATACCAGTTATAAAAAAATAAAGGGTTAGTATATTAATATTAGTTTTATAATAGAGATACGTAGTCTAGAGTACAAGATATAGCTACGTAAAGTGCTACTAAATGTGCTAGTAGTAAAGGTAAAAATGTTTTAAAAAGATACTAATTAATATTTAAACGTTTTAGGGGGGCCTATATATATAAGAGAGAGTGTTTTTTTTAGTATATAGGCTAGGTAGGCGTATAGGGCGTACTTAGTATTACAGTAATTATTATAAATAAAAAGTAATTATTATAGATAAAAAAGAAGATATAATTATAAATAAAAAATATTAACTATTATTAAACGCTATACTACTTATATATATAGGCAAAGTAAAAAGTAATAAGAATAAATATAATCTCTATTTTGTATAAAAATAAAGTTAAAAAAGTAACTAATAGGTTATAATAGCAGTTATTAGCCTATTATAAATACTTTATATCCCTATCTAGAAGTTACTATATAAGATTATAGTAAAGAATTTTTTTAATAAAATTTAGACCGTTATAAATAGCTATATTTATTTATATATAAAAATTAATAGATATACTATTTAAAACTACTTTTTTATAGTTATAAATTGGCCGATACTTATTTATTTAGTTATTATTATTCTTTTTATTACACTATTTCTTTATTATTAATAAGTTAGTTATATAACTATTAAAAGCTTAGCTTTAATAGCTATTTAATAGTTACTTTTAAAATTATAAAAATATAACTAACTATACTATATTTATATACTAATCGAATAAATAGTGTGGCTGTAGTAGCTCAGGGCAACTAAAAGGGGTTTTAAAAAAGAAGGAGTATATATATACCTTTATACTAACTATACTATTTATTAACTCGTAATACGGCGGGGTGGCACAGTAGGCATATACCTAGAAATACTAAAATTTATTAAATTTTCGATGTTTTCTGCGTATTAGGGGTTTAATTCTTCTTTTTATTATAGCGTTCTTTAAACGCGCCTACTTTATATAGTAAAGTATAGAGTTTTTAAAAGTATAGGGTACTACTAAGGAATTAATATAAAACTACGGGAAGCCGAAATCCCTAGTATAGAATACGTACTATTTAAAGGTATTTTAGGCTAAATTACTATCTAAAGTTAGATAAGATAAAAATCTATTCCTAAATAGGCTTAGCGTAGCGAACTAGGCCTACTTAGGTAATAAATTAGTAATTTAATATTACTATTTAGTAATATAATCTAGAATATATATTAGTTAGGAGTTAAAGAGCCGGTTTTAGTTTATTTAAGAGATAAAGCACTTTCCTTAAATAGTTAGATAGCCTTAATTAAAGGCTTATTTAAAAAAAAAAAAAAAAAAACTCGTAATACCCTAAGTACTATTTACTTATTATTTATTATTTTTTATTTTTTATAAGCTTTTATAGCTATATATATATTAACTCTATACAGTCGCCCCCTTTATTACTATTTACCTTTTACCCTTTATATTTTATTATTTTTTACTCTTCGCTCTTTACGCTTTACGTATAGTGCTTAAAATAAAGTATTTAAAATAACTTTATTATTTCCGTCTATACGATAACCTTTATAACTTTTTAAATTTTAGTAATACTCTCTTTATTAGTTATTATTTATAGTATTTAGTATTAGTATACTAATTAAATAAATAGTGTGGCTGTGGTGGCTCGGGGCAACTAAAAGGGGTTTTAAAAAAGGAGGAGTTTATAGTATTTAGTTTTTATTATCTTTTATTTATTTATTATTTTAGTATTAATTAGTAGGATTATAAAAGTTCTATTAAACCAAATTTACTATTTTAATATATCTATTTTTTTTTTACCTTTAGGTCTAGTTTTACTATTCTTTAGAGTACTATTAGTTTAAATATTATTAAAATCTTTATATAGACGATGTCCGCGATATAGTATACTTTAATAATAATAATAGTTTAGTAAATAACTTGATTACTTTTTAGCTACTTAATATTTAACTACTAAGTAATCTTTTATTAAATATTAGTTAGAGTTTTTACGATTATTATATTATTAACTTATATATAAAATAAAATTTTATATAGTATATCTAGAACTGCGTAAGCTTTAATAGATCTAAATCTAGACCTAGATCTAGTCTATTATATATAATATACTATAGTATATATTAACTACTAATTTTTAGCTACTCTATTAATAAGATAACTTATAATAGTAAAAACTATTATAAAAAAGGTATTATATAAAATAGCTATAATCTATTATATAGTATAATTCTAATATAGTATCTTTACTAAACTTTATTTTTATTAAAACTTTTTTAGTAGGAGTGTACGTGCTACTATTAGCTATATATAGTTTATAGTTTATTAGCCTTAGCGTAGCGCTTATATTATTTTTTTTATACGCCTTCTTATACCCCTATATATAGGAAAAGTATATATATTCTTATACTATTACTTTACTTTTAGGCTAGCCTACATCCTTTTTAACTTACTTTTCCCTCCTAAGTAGGAGGTAAAAAACTACTCTACTTAGGTAACCTAAGTATAAAACTGCGTTATATTTATTAAAATTAATATATAGAATTTACTATTACTTTAATAGTTTTTATTTAATATAATTTAATTTAATTTTATAATATTATACCTTTTAGAGTACTAAAGCCCTTAATATAAAAATTTTTTACTACTATTACTAGCAGCTTTTTCTAATACTTAATAACTTAATAATAATAACCTTTTTACTAATACTCCCTCTATAAAGATAATTTTAATCCCTAGTAAAATAGTAATTAATTTAAGCCTTCTTAAGCGCCTTTACTAGTTATAATTTAAAAAATTATATATTTTAATATACTACTACTATTACTACTACCGACTATAAATACCTATACTTAGTAACCCTTTTATATTATTACTTTTACTTAGTCTCTCTTCCTACGCGTATATAAGTATATATTTTATATTTACTTTAGCTATAACTTAAAATTATAAATTCTATTTCTATAGTATACTACTAGCTTTTTTATACTTTTAGTAACGATTACTATACGCTTCTAAAATACCCTATTAATAGTATTATATAAAGAAGTAAAAATATTTACCTACTATATATACTACTATTAGATGGCTAAATTACTATATACTAAAGTAATAATACTAAGTTTAAATATAATAAAAGCTACTATACCTATCTAGGGGAAATATATACGCTATTTAGGCTATATAAAATTACTTTTATATAATTCTTTAACTTCCTTAATCTTTAATTTAATAATCTATAAAGTATAAAAGTATAAGTATTTATCTATAGCCGTATAAAGGTTATATAAAAGACTTATTTATATTTTATTCCTTAATACTTTATTAGTTTTAATAGTAACACGTAGGTACTACTTAAACTTATTAGATATAATAATTAAGCAACTTTAATAATAGAGAAAGTTCATATAATAATTATATAAGTTCTTTTCCTATTTATACGATATATATAGCCCTTAAAGTAATTACGTTATATTATACTAAGTACCCTAGTACCTACTAATATAGGCTAATAGTTTAATACTAACTGCTAGCCTACTAGTATACTTATTATTTAATTAAGCAGCTATTTAAATAGATATTATTCTTAATGAACTTTTAACTTTTAATTATTACGTATATAGTTTAGTATTTAATAAAGTTCTTTTACTACGTTTATACCCCTAGATTATTATCTAGGCGTACTTATTACTTTTCGATTAACTTACTTTTAATAATTATATATTTGTATATTAATCGAATAAATAGTGTGGCTGTGGTAGCTCCGGGCGACTAAAAGGGGTTTTAAAAAAGAAGATTTTAATAATAATAATAATAATAATAATAATAATAATAATAATAATAATAATAATAATAATAATAATAATAATATATATTATACTTCTAGATATATAGAATTCTATTATTAGTCCTAAATAATTAAAATATTTTAAAATACTCTTTAATATAAAGCAGAATTAACTTATATTATTAGTAAAATATTTTAAAATCTATAATCTTTCTAAAACTATATTAATATAGGTAGACTAACCTATCTAAAATCTAGAGGTAGAAAGAGATATTAATTATTATAATACTCTATAAAATTAAAAAAAATATTATAGGTAAAATAGTCCTATAAAATATTATATTTAAAATCTCTATTACCTACTCTAACCTCTTATAATAATAAGTAAAGAGATAAAGGTATACATATACTCCTCCCTTTTTAAACCCCCTTTTAGGTTGCCCCGAACTCCCACAGCCACACTTTTTATTCGATTAATATATAAATATATAAGTAAAGAGTATAAAGGTATACATATATTCCTCCTTTTTTAAAATCCCTTTTAGTCGCCCTAAGCCACTACAGCCACACTATTTATTCAATTAATATATAGGTATAGATTTAATAATAAGTAAAATATTACCTTTTATTTTACTTAAGATTTTAAAGACCTTTTAAATTTTTTTTTCTTTACGTTTATCCGTAGGAGCTGTATTAACTTAGTATATACTACGTCCTTACTTAATATAAAAGTAGGTAAAAAATTTAAGGTACTATAACTAGGGCCTATTAAATATAGGATTTTTTAATTATTATAGCTAGTAAAGTAATAACTTAAACTAATAATTTATTAGACTATAATAGTAATAACGGTAAGGTAATAACTATAAAATAATAATAAAGTATTTATAAGTTATTATCTTAAATAAAACAGAACTATAAGTTACTATTTTAAATAAAACAGAACTATAAGTTACTATTTTAAATAAAATAGAACTATAGGCTGTATATAGCGTATTTATAATATTAACTATAGTATCTTTCTTGCCTTTTTATAAATATTATATACTTAAAATCTAAAAATTTTTTATTATTATTATATTTATAACGTTAGCATTCTAGTATCTAATAATTAAACTAAGTAATCTTTAGCGTATAGTATAGGGTTTTACTAATAATAATAATTAGTTAAATTATATTAAAAACTATCCTAACTCTTATTTTTACGTAGTATAATAGGCTAGTCTATGTAATAGGCTAGATTTTTTAGTTAATATTTTTAATTCTAATTTAATCCTAATATACCTTTTCTTACTTAAGATAAATATAATTTTTAGTTTTAATAATACCTATAAAGACGTTAAGCTCTACTTTTAATTATATAGTAATATAGTAGGCTTTATAGTATAATAGCTAAAAGAGGTAAAACTTTTTTATTTAAAATAAAGAACGGCGGCGGCGGCGGTAATAATAATAATAATAATAATAATAATAATACTTTAATAATAAAGGAAAGAGACCTTTTTAAAATAGTAAAGAAAGTAAATCTTTAATAAAAAAAGCTTATTAAGGGGGTTAAAATTATTTAAACACGGGAATATATATACGCGTAAAAGTAAAGTAAGTAGTAATAGTAAAAAAAAGTGCGCTATAATACTATAAAGTAGTTATAAGAGCTTACTATTAAAGAAGTTAGTAATTATTATAAAAGAATTAAAAGATTTTATAGAGACTGCTATATTGTATTTTAATATTTTAATTACTATTAAAAAGGATACAGGTTATTAGTATTAGTAAAAAAGTTATTATAGTTACTATATAAAAAGCTTATTAAAAGTTAGTTAATTACGTAATATAGTAAAAGTTTAAATAGCTAGCCTAAGGTCGCGTAATATTACGGCAATAACTTTAGAAAAGGGAATTTTTTCTTTTATATAAGTTTATATTCCTTTTATCTATCTTATATTAGCAAATACTTTTTACTTTAATATAAAATACTCTTTTAATAAATTTTTACTACCTCTTTATATAAAATTAAGTAGATTTTAAATTATATTTAGATATTGTTAAATAAAGAACATTCTCTATATATTTATTTATTAATTAAATAAATAGTGTAGCTCTAGTAGCTTAGAGTAACTAAAAGGGATTTTAAAAAAGGAGAAGTATATATATATCTTTATAAAAATTTTAATAATAGTTAACTTATATAGAAATAGTTACTAACTATTTACTATTTTTATTAAAATATATTTAATAAGATAGGTATAAGTTAGTTACTAAAATATAAGTTAAATAACTATAAAATAGTACTTACTAAACCTTTTCTAAATAGTTATAGTCTATTATATAAATTAAACTTAAAAGAACTAGAAGTAATTAAGAAATATATTTTAAAATATCTTAAAAAAAAATTTATTAAAAAAAGGTAAAGTCCTTTTATATCTCCTATTCTTTATATTTATAAACTAAATAAAGATTTTTATATTTATATTATCTATTATAAACATAATATATATATATATATATATTTATATATTAATTAAATAAAAAGTGTAGTTTTAGTAGCTTAGATAATCTAAAAGCGGGTTTAAAAAAGAAGAAGTATATATATACCTTTATACTTAATGTGTTAAAAAAGTCAGGTAAGGCTAGATCGAAAAAGGTATAGCGCCGCACTAGACCGCGCTAGCGTACTAGCGCGCTTGGCGGACCCTTCTCCCCCCCCTTAAATATATTAATCTATAAAAACTCCTATCTAATTTTAAAAATTAATAAACTCTTAGTCTACTCTTTTAAGGCTAAAATAGTAATTAAATTTAAAATTTATATTATATTTAATAATATCTATATAAATCTAAAATTAAAAAAGTATTTTACCTATTAAATATATTATAGAATCTATAAGTATAAAAAATTTTTTTTCATTATATAATAGACTAGTAACTTACTAGCGCTATATAAATAATATTTTTATTAATTATTTAGATAATATTCTTATCTACTCTAATAATCTTAAGAAATATATTAAATATATTAAAAAAGTATTAGAACGCCTTTAAAAGACTAGTCTTTAGGTTAATATTATACAGAGCGAGTTTTATATTACTTAGACCTAATATCTTAGGTATATTTTAACTAGTGCTAGTATAGAGGTTAATTCTATAAAAATAAAACCTTTATAAAATTAATAAGTATCTACTACTATTACTTGTATAAATCTTTTTTTAAGTTTACTAAATTTTATTACTAATTTATTAAGAATTTTTTTTTAAATTACTAGACTCTTTAATACCTTATACGGTCCCTAGATCCCGTTTAAATAAATTTTAAAATATAATTAAGTCTTTTAATAAATTAAAAAAATCCTATTTAATATACTTATACTTTACAACTTTAATCTAAAATTACTCACTTAGATTAAAACTAATACCTTAAATAAAGTAGTAGTAAACGTACTTATATAATAATATATAAATAAAAAAATATATTTAGTTATATTTTATTATTATATTTTTATAAGTCTCCTCTCTTAGGGTTATTACTATAATGTTACACGATTTTAGACTAGCTATTTAAACTTTTACTATATTACGTAATTAACTAATTCTTAATAAACTTCTTGTATAGTAATTATAATAACTTTTTACTATTACTAATAACCTATAATCTTATTAATAATTATTAAAGTATTAAAATAATACTATACTCCCTATAGGACCCTTTAGTTATTTTAAGATAATTATTAACTTCTCTAATAGTAAGCTTTTAAAACTACCTTATAGCACTATAGTATACCCTTCCTTTATTACTACTATTTATTTTAAAATCCTACTTTTACGTATACGTATAACTAATTTTAACTACTGTTAAAAGCTTTTTTTTAGAAATACGTCTACTTTTCTTATACTACTTTAAAAAACTCTTTTTTATTTATTCTTAAGCGTATATTACTTTCTATTTTACTTTTTATTTTATCTAGTAAGGCTATAGCGCTTTTAAGCTATTATTTTACTAACTCTATTATATTACTATATAAAAATAAACTATTTTTAGAGTTATTATTAAGATTAAAAATTACTTATTATTTAAGGATAAAGAGTTATATAGTAACTAACCTTAAACTAAAAATCCTAAAAAAAACAGCCCTAGAGTAGCTATTTTTATAAACTTATAATAATATCTTAAGTAGTCTTTAATATACTCCTACTACTTATTTAGATTTTTAGTGAAAATTAAAATTACTATTAATTTCTAACTAGGGTTAGTAGTTATAATTATTATTAGACGCTTATAAGCGAGATTTAACGTCCGTCTAGCTATAATAATTAAAAAACATATTTTAAAAGATATTATATAGTATTAAAGGAAGAGAAAAGCGTAATATAAATATACTATATATGGCCTATAGTTCTATTTATAGTTTTATCTATACGCCGTTATTACTACTATAGCCTAATAAGTTATTAGTTAAGTTATTACTCTACTAGCTATAAAAGTTAAAAAAATTTAGATTTAATAGGCACTAAATTATAGTATCTCTATTTTTACGTACTATATTAAGTAAGGACGTACCGTACACTATATTAATATAGCTCCTATAAATAAACGTAAAGAAATATTCTTACGGGTTTAGAGTTAAACTAAAAAATTTATACAGGGGGGTGACAAAAAAAAGGGTTAATTAAAAAAGATACCTTTTTTAAAATATTATAACTTGTTAACTAGTAGTCCTAAAAATCCAAAAAAATACTAATATAAAGAAAAAGACTAGTAGATTTAATTTACCCTATTAGAGGCTGCTTACTAAGGGGTTTAAGGGTAAAAAAAAATTAGTTAATATAGAAAATTTTTAGGACCCTACTTTAAGTTAGTACAACTTTTTATTTAAGGTGTAAAATTAGCTTATTTTTATATATATAAGTATAGATACTAAGTTTTATTAGTATATTAAATAATTTTATATATTTATATATTAATTATATAATTATATATAAAAGTTAAATGTTTATATTTTTAATAATAAACTAGTAAATAATATACTACTAGTACTTAATATAGTACTCCTAATATTCTATAAGTATATTAACATAGTAAGGAAGTAATAATATATAATTATTAATAACCCTTTATAATTTTATATTTTATAATTTAAAAATAGCACTTTAATAGCCTCTATACTTTTTAAACTTAACTCTATACCTAAATTAGGCTATTTAATTATATATAGCCTAGATGTTATATAATTTTATATATTTTTTATATAGGCTATATCAGTGCTATAGGCTAGGTAAAAAAAAAATCTCTTTTAATTATTCTTAAAAAAGTTTAAAACGTCTATTATTTTATAAATAATGGTATTATATTATTAAAATTACTAATATAAGTTAATATTAGTAAAAAGCTTATACTTATAATACAATATGATAATAATATATATATTATTATATTATTATATTAAAAAAAGGACTAAAGAATCTATAAAGTTACTTACTCCTTTATATCTTCCGTTTAACTTTAGATATAAAATCTTTTTTTATAAAATCTTTACTAGTACAGGAAATAGATAAGTTATAAATTTTAGTAAATACTAAATTATATTTATCTTTTAACTAAATTACGTTCTAAATTTATAATATTAAATTATAACTAATAAAATAATTACTATAATTAATATTAAAATAATAAAACTATAATATAAAAATATATAAAAATTAATATATTTTAAAATATTAAAATATTAATATAACTTACTTTTTAATAAGGTAATGGCTAGTTACTTTTTTAACTCTATTATTACCCTATTTTCTAAAATACTCCCTTCTAATATCTCCTATTCATAGTGCTAACTTATTAAAACATATTATTTATATATAATTAATATTTTTAATTATATTAATATTTTTATTAGCGTATTTTAATATTGTTTTTTAGCATTTTATTAATTAATTATAGGTTTTTTATCTTTATATTCATATTATAACCCTTCTCTTTTAAAATACCTTTATAAGAATATTTTTAAAATCTTTAGGCTATTTTGTAATAATAATTATTTATTTTCTTTGTTAGGACTTTTAATTAAGTTACTATTAATAATTATTTTTACTCTCTATATTATCTTAGGGACTCTACTCTTTTTAACTTTATTTATAGTATTATTATTATTATTTTATTTTTAACATATTATATAGTATTCGAAATACTATTAGGAGTTCTTTTAAAGTAAAAATAATTATTAACATAAAAGGCTTTACTTTTAAATAATATTTAACTTTAAATTTAAGTTTTATTAAATATTTCGCTATATAAAAGGAATAGAAGTCTAGGTTTATAAAATTAAAAAGATATTATTATATACTATAATATTAGTAATATATTACGTAAGTAGTGATTATATAAGCATAGGCTATATTTTTCTTATTAATATAATTTTATTATTAGATAACTAATATACTTCGAAAATCTAGTCACGTGGCCTATACTAGGCCTAAAAGGGCATATTTAATATTTTAGTTAAATATATTTACTAATTAAAAAGTTATAGGAACCTAAAAAAGGGGTTAAAAAAGTTACTAGGTTTAGGTAATTTTAGTTATTTACGTATGTTTGGTAAGCAGTAACTAAAATAGTAATTAAAATCCACTTAACTTTCTCTTTAAAACGGTATTATTTACGTATTTTTAGCTTTATTATTTAATTTTATATAATTTTTTAAAAAAGTTAACTTTTTAGATTAACCCTTTTTTGTGTCACCCCCCTGTAATAAAAAGCTATTCGCTATTAAAACCGCCTCTACTAAATAGTAGACAGAACTTATCTTTATTTAAAGTATAATTTAAGTATTTTTAAACTATTAATTATTAGAATACTTTATACATATATTTATATACTAATTAAACAAATAGTGTGGCTGTGGTGGCTTAGGGTGACTAAAAGGAATTTTAAAAAAGGAGGAGTATATATATGCCTTTATACTTAATAGAATACTTTATAACTATAAAGATTCTTAATATATAATAAGTTTAATAGTATAAAATACTAGCTACTTTTAATATCTAAATCTAGTATACTCTAAATAAAAATAATAACAGAACAGATATCCTTAATTAATAAAAATAAAATTTAGTAAATATAAAAGTCGTTTAAGAAAATAATCGCTTATATATATTTTTAAGACTCTATTAATTAGACCCCTAAATTAATACTAATCTCGCCTAAAACTATATTAACTAGTTAACTACTTAAGCTAAAGTCTTTACTCTTTTACAGTGGGATGACATTGTAAAAAAGTAATTAAAAAAGTCTAGTTTTTAAAAGTTTAATAACTCTATAAGTATTATATTAAAAAATGTAAAATAAAAATTTTTTATAGGAAAAGTTACAGAATCTAATATAATACAGCCTAATTAGGCTTAGCGTATTTATAGCGTTAGTTATATAGTCCTAAACTTAAGACTTTTTTTTCCTTAATTTTATATATTTATAACTTTTTAACTAGCGTTTAAAATTAGCTATAAAATATATATATATTAGTAACTACTGTGTAATATCTATGAAATAATTTTTTAGTAATTTTTTTTATGTAAATATACAGCAATTTAAATTTAGAATTTAAAGTCTTAATATATAGATTTTAGACGTTATTTAGAAAACTCTATATTTAACTTACTTTTAAAAATTTAATATACTATATAAAAGCAGAACCGTATAGTAAGTTTAAAAATTAAATAATTATTAAATTTACTATAAAGGCATACACATACTCCTCCTTTTTTAAAACCCCTTTTAGTTGCCCCGAGCCACCATAGCCACACTATTTATTCGATTAGTATATAAATATAATATATTAAATTTACTATTATATTAAGTATATAATTGTCTAAAAACTTTTTAAATTTTTACTAATTTAAAATCTTCTAACTTCTTATATAGTAAAGCTAATTAAATAAATTTAATCATATAGTTTAGATAATATAATATACTAAACAACTAGTATTTTATTATTACCTAACTTGGTTAGTCTAATTTTAAGTATATATTATCTAATAATAATAATATATTATAAACTATAAATTAGAACTAAAATATATAATATTATAGTTTAAATTCTCTACAATATTAAATACGTAAGATATATAATACTATTTCTTAATATTTACTAATTCTTTATATTAATAAAATATAACATAATTATAGAAAGATATTATTTATCTATACTATAAATATATATATAAGTATTATATATAATAGAGTAATATATCTATATTTTATAACTAATTTTATACTCTAATTAAAAAGGTATAAATATATAAATTTATTTTTGGACACATTAAGTATAAAGGCATATATATACTCCTCCTTTTTTAAAACCACTTTTAGTCGCCTATATAGCCATTACAGCCACACTATTTATTCAATTAATATATATAAATTTAAGTAAAAAAATAGTCTTAAATTTAAGACTAGTAGGGTAACAAAGTAGATAAGTGCCTAGAAATATATAGATATATTAAATTTTAACGTTATTTATATATTAAAAGTTTAATTTCTCTTTTTATTATAGTATTCTTTAAATGCGCCTACTTTACTAGTAAAAAGTAAAATTTTTAGATGTATAGGATACTACTAAAGAATTAATATAAAACTATAGAAAGCTAAAATCCTTATATAAAATATATTATATTTAAAAGTATAAGTAAGATATTTACTATCTAAAGTTAAACAAATAAAAATTTATTCTTAAATAGGCCTAGCGTAGCGAACTAGACCTAATTAGATAATAGATTAGTAGTTTAATATAACTTAATTTAATAATATTACTTAGGAATTAAAGGAATTAAAGAGCTAGTTATTAGTTTACTTAGAAGATAAAGGACTCTTCTTATATAGTTAGGTAGCCTTAATATAGAAGGCTTATTTTTTTTTATAAAAAAAAAAGTTTAAGACTATATACCGGTCTTAACAGAGACCTAGAAGTTTTAGAGTTATAATAAAATAATTAATATAAAATATTTTATTTTATTTAGTTATATACTAAGCTATTTATTTATATTCTCTTATACTAGCTATCTATTATTCTTTTTTTTAAAAACCCTTTTTTACTTACCTCTAAATATCCTTTATAGTATTAAACTACGGTGCTCCTTTATATACTAGTAATTTTTACTTTATATTATTTTAATTAAGGTTATATACGCTCTCTATACTATAGACTATAGTTTTTAATATATTTAATTACTTATTAAAAAATTATATTATCTCTTTACACTAGCGCTCTATAGTTATTAGCGTTAGTATTATTATTAGTAGTAAGTAATTTACTTTTTTTTTTCTTTTTTTTTCAAATAAACCTTATATTTAAGGCTACCTAATTATTAAATAAAGTTTTTTATCTTCTAAGCAAACTAATAACCAGCTCTTTAATTCTTAACTAGATTATTATATTACTAAATAGTTATAATAAACTACTAATCTATTACGTAATTAGGACTAGTTCGTCACGCTAGGCCTATTTAGGTATAGATTTTTATCTTATTTAACTTTAGATAGTAATTTTTAGTCTAAATATCTTACCTATACCTCTAGATATAACGTATTCTATATAGGGATTTCGGCTTCCCGCAGCCTTATATTAATTTCTTAGCGGTGCCTTACACTTCTAAAAACTCTACTTTTTTGCTAGTAAAGCAGACGCATACTTTTATTTATTAATTATTTAGTACAGTAGTATAGCTATAGTAGTTTTAGTATTATTTTTTTATTTAGTAGTATACCTAAACGGCGGATTTTTAACTTTTTTATAAAATATTATAATTTTATTTTATATATAGTTAAGTCTACACCTATATTAATAAAATTATTTTATTTAAATATAAACTTTTACAGATTACGCGTAAAGATAAATAGTAATATAATAGTTATATTAAATATTTTTACTATTTTACGTTTTTTATTTATTTAGTTTAATTTAAAAGCTTAGAGTATATATTATACTTTATAGTATAGGCTACAGTAAGTCTAGTATATATATCTTACTAGAATTTTATTTTTGAACGTGCTAAAAGCGCGTATTTTAGTTATAGAGTAGTAGTATACTATTATTAAAAAATAGTACTTGAGACGCTGTAATGTATACTATAATTATAATATATTAATATCTCTTTTTTTATAAATACCTACTTAGTATTAGTTTATAATAGTAAATATACTAGTATAAGTTACTATATAAAGTAATAAATTATACTAAGCTATAAATCTATTAAGTACTATTAAGTAGTTATTATATACCTATCTTAGTACTATCTTTATTAATTAGGCTTAGCGTAGTATCTTTTAAGAGCTAATTATTAGTTTATATAGTATATTTAGTACTCTTTTACCTATTTAGGTAGTTGCTAATAGTAACTTTATTATATAAAAAAAAGACTATATAACTAAGGCTATAAATACGCTAAGCCTAATTAGGCTTTATTATACTCTATTTTATAACTTTCTCTATAAACTAACTTAGTTTTAAGTCTTAATATATAATACTTATAGAGTTATTAAACTTTTAAAAACTAGTCTTTTTTAATTACTCTTTCCCAATATCGCCCCCCTGTAATAGATAAAAATATTATAAGTCTAAACTTTTACTAACTAATAAAAGCACTACTCTAAAAGAATTATACTAGTTTTAGTAATAAATAAAGTATACTACCTAATAAGTATTATATTAAAAATAGACTATAACTTTATAATAATAGACTATATATTCCTATTAACGTAACTTTAGTTATCTAACTTATTAAAGAAATCTATAATTAAAAATTAATTATATATTTAGGCTATACTAAAACGTACTAGTTATTATTCTAAAACTACTACTAAAAAAATATAAAAGTAAGTTATAAAAGGTATATATAAAACTATATATTTTATTAATAAACTTATTTATAATAAACTTAATTTATTAAAGTACTCTATCTACTACTAATTTTAAATTAACTAATAGAGTACCTTTATATCAACTTTAAAAATGTTTTAAAAAATATAACTAGTTATAACTAAATTATAGTTATTATTAATTATGTTTTAAATATATTTATATATTAATCGAACAAAGAGTGTGGCTATAGTAGCTTAAAGTAACTTAAATGGATTTAAAAAAGGAGGAGTATATATATACTTTTATACTTAATATATTAAAAAAGTTAGATAAGACTAAGTTAAAAAAAATAGCGCTATACTAGTATACTACTAGCGTACTTAGCGCGCCCCCTAAAACAATATTAAATTAATAAACTTTTATATAAAAACTCTAGTACAGATACTATATTTAGTAGAAAAGATATATAAGTAGTAGTAGCTATTATTATTTATATATCTTTTTATCCTTTTATAGTTAATACAGTTAAACTTAAATATTTATTAAATAAAAAAAATATACTTACTAATATATTTATATATATTTATATACAAATCGAATAAAAAAGTGTGGCTGTAGTGGCTCGGGGCGACCCATTACTAATATATTTTTTAAGTATAAAGGTACGTTGCAGCGTATATACTAAACCTACTACTAATAGTATTTAGCTCCTATATAATATAGTCCTCCTCTTATTAATATTAAAAATAAAATAATTTTAATTAATCTTAAGCTGTTAGTACCTAGTATAGTTAATAAAGCTCTTCTTATAATCTTCTTTTACTTTATAGATAATAATAAAGATACGACTCTAGTAGACGCTTACTAATATAAATATTTTATTTATTTAGAAATAGCTAACTTTATTTATTTCGTAGCCAAAAAAGTTAATTATAATTTATTAAAGAAAGTTACGGCTATTTTTAATAATAGATACTAGTATAATAAATTAATTAGATCATTAATAAAGGAAACAGTTAAAATTATAAATATTAAATTAATAATATTAGTAGCGGCTTTAATAGATAGGTATAAAGATATAGTAAAGGTAAAAAAATTTAAAAAATATAATATATAGTTTATAGCGAAGTTAATAAGTAAAGTAAGTATTTTATAAATATAGCAGATGCTTCTTAGCGTAAGAGATATAGTATAGATAAAAGTAAAAGCAGTAGTATTAGTAAAAGTAATAGTAAAAGTAAAAGTAATAGTAAAGACGTCTTAAAAGTAATTAAAGTTTAAAAGTTTTAGGGGGGCTTATATATATTTATATGTATATTTTTTTAGTGTATAAATTAAGTAAGTATATAAAGCGTATTTAGTATCGCGTTTTTATTATAGGTAAGAAAAGAGATATAATTATAAATAAAAAAAGTCGACTATTATTAAACGCTACACTACCTTTTTAGATAGAGTAAAAAGTAATAAAAATAAATATAACCTCTGTTGTATATAAAAATAAAGTTAAAAAAGTAACTAATAGGTTATAATTATAGTTATCGGCCCTTTTAAAATACTCCGTATCTATTCCCTATTATAAAAGTATTAATACTTAAAAAATAGCTAACTTATTTATATAATAGGTATACCGCTTTAAATATATATTAAAACTATTATTTTAGATTATAAACTATAGTTTATATCTCCCTTTTAGTTTAAATTTTATTATATACTAAATATTAAGATTAAACTATCTCTATCCTACTATAAGAAAACTAATAACTAAACTAAAATTATAAATAAGTATATTAATTAAAGATCACGCCTATTACTGCCTTTAATTAATTAGGTTTAAATTACTTTATTTTATTATACTATTAGTATATTACTATATAAGATGCTTTATAGATCTAAATCCTATTAGAGTTAAAACTAGAATACTTCTTTTTAGACTAAGCTAAATAACTATCTAAATATTTAAAATATTTAGTTATTAGCTAAATATATATATGCCGCCTAGTAGCTAGTAAAAGGCTATATATAGTAAACTTATAAATAAATATAATCTATAGTTAACCTATATTATAGACTAGTAGATTAAGATATTAGTACTTTTTTAACACATTAAGTATAAAAATATATATATACTCCTGCTTTTTTAAATTCCGTTTAATTACCCTAAGCTACTACAGCTACACATTTTGTTTAATTAATATATAAATATTAGGATATTAGTAATATAGTATACTTAGATACTAAAAATTTAGTAATATTTTATTCTAGCCGAAAGCTAGCTAATAAACAATTTTTTTTTAAAATTCTAAAATATGTTAAATATTTCTACTAATTTAAATTATTTCTAATATTAAAAATATATAATAGATTTACTGTAAATCTTTTATATAGAGAGCTATAATATTTTTTATTTAAATAAAAAGTTCTAAAGCCTTTTAAAATCTCTATTAATAGTATAGAAAAATAAAAAGGTAAAAAAATTTTAACTACTAAACTATTAGAGGTTTAATTTCACTCCTTATTAATAGTATTTTTTAAATACGCCTACTTTACTAGTAAAAAGTAGAGTTTTTAGAAGTATAGAATACTACTAAAGAATTAATATAAAGCTATAAAAAGCTAAAATCCTTATATAAAATATATTATATTCTTAAGTATATTTTACTATCTAAAGTTAGATAAGATAAAAATTTATTTTTAAATAGTACTAGCGTAGCGAACTAGTCCTAAGTAGGTAATAGATTAGTAATTTAATATAACTTTATTTAGTAATATATTAATTTAGAAATTAAAGAGCTAGTTATTAGTTTACTTAAAAGATAAACTACTTTCCTTAAATAGTTAAATAGCCTTAATATAAAAGGCTTATTTTTTTTTAAAAAAAAGATACTGGAGTATATTATAATACCTTAAAGTACTAAATAAAATAGGTTAAATATAACCTAAATCTAGTCTACTGTTTATTTCTTAATTTTTAAAAAAATATTATATAAGTTAAAATAATACTACAACTAATATTTATATTAGCTAAGACGTCCTAAAGAACTAGAAAAATAAATATAAATATAGAAGTAAGGAGTTAAATAGTAAAAAAAATTATTAATTTCTTATTATATAAAAGAAAGAAAGTAATAATAATAATTACTTTATATATCTAATTCTTTTATAGTTAACTCTTTTTTTTTAATTTTAATATAAGCGAGAGTCTAGCTTTTAAATTACTACTAAAATACTTATCTTTTTAGTACATAGATAAAATAAAAAGACCTATTTATTATAATAATATTTAATTTATTTATTATATTCTCAACTTATCCTAGGCCTTAACTTAGCTAGTTTAGAAAAAAGTACTATATAAATAATAACTTTAAAATTAACATTTCTATTTTACTAAACGGCGATATATAAATTATAGTAAATAAGTTTTTTACCGCCTTATTAAGCATAGATTAAACGGGTTTTTAGGCTTATTTACTATTTATACCCTTCTAAGCCTATAAAATAAAATAAAAAATAAAAACTTTAGGTTGAGTAAAATTAAATTTCTATTTTACTAAATCGCGTTATATAAATTATAGTAAATAAGTTTTTGACCGCCTGATTAAGCATGGATTAAAAGGGCTTTTAGGCTTATTTACTATTTATAGCCTTTTGAGCCTATAAAATAAAATAAAAATATAAAATTTAGGTTTAGTAAAATTAAAAATCTATACTAATTGTTAATAATTAATTAAAATATATACGTAGTAATAGACTTACAGAATTATATTTTATATTTTAGTATATATAGTACACGTACTCTTTAAATAAAAGCTTTAAAAACTAATAGTTAGGGGTATTATTTTAAATAAAAATATAAATGCAGCGTTGGTATATTATATAATATATTTTTAAAAGTAAGTTAAAAAAAAGTAAATAGATAGTATAGAGTACTTAACTAATTAATAATAGTAAAGGAAGGCTCCGGAAATTTAGTAAATATTTACTAATAAAATTAAAAATATAAACGAAAGAGAGGCATAAAAAAACTTCTTATATTAATTTTTTAGCCTTTACTCTAAAGCTTAATATTAGGGTCTTATAATATTACTATTTTTTTATTTATAATAATATATTATAATACAGTTATACTGCTAGTAAATTAAATTTAAATAACTATTTTATAAAATTATTACTAAAACTAACTTATTGTATAAGAGAATATATATAGCTAATTAAATATTATTTAAATTATTATAGTAAACGCTTTAACTCTAATAGTATAAGACCTAATAAGTAAAAGAGCAATAAAATACTTAAGGGGAATAATTTTATATATAATAAACTTTAAAATAGTATAAATAAGGGACTATCAATAATTAAGAGGAGGGGATAGTATAATATAAAACAATATTATAAAGGAAATAGACTTAGTACTAAATTATTATTTTTTTAAACTTTATCTAAATTAAAGTAGACTTAAACCTATTAGTTTAATATTTAATTTTTATTTAAATTATATTACTGTAGTATTAAATTTATACTTTTTACTACTTATATTAAATCTATATTAAAACCTATTTAATTCTATTACTTTTAAAACCCTAAAAGATTTTTCTAAATAGTATTTAGTAATAAGTATTTCTTTCTTTTAAGTATATAGAAGGCATGGTGGTATAATAGACATATATCTAGAAATACTAAAATTTTTTAAATTTTTAAAATCCTCTTACGTATTAGGAGTTTAATTCCTCTTTTTATTATAGTATTTTTTAAACGCGCACGTTTTATTAGTAAAAAATAATATTTTTAGAAGTATAAGGTACTACTAAAAAATTAATATAAAGCTATAAAGAACCTAAAATCCTTATATAGAATATATTATCTTTAAAAATATTTTAGGCTAAATTACTATCTAAAATTAGACAAGATAAAAAATCTATTCCTAAATAGGCTTAGCGTAGCAACCTAGGCCTAATTAAGTAATAAATTAGTAGTTTAATATAACTATATTCAGTAATATAACCTATATATTAGTTTAGGAGTTAAAGAGCCGATTCTAGTTTATTTAGAAAATAATACACTTTTCTTAAATAGGTAGGTAGCCTTAATATAAAGGCTTATTTTTTTTTTTTTAAAAAAAAAAGTATATCGAATATAAAGTAAAAAAAAAAAATTTAGTAGCTTTTTAGTATTCTTTTATACTAGACCTATTAATACTTAATATATTTCTTAGTTATATTCTTATTTATATACTCTTATATACCTCTAAGTTAAAATCCGTCTTAATAAGATCCCTCAAGTAACTATTATTAATATAGCTAGTAATCCCAGTACTCTATATACTTATATATATAAAATAATAAAAAAAGTATAACTAATAGTCTATATTTATATTTGTATACTAATTAAACAAATAGTGTGGCTGTAGTGGCTCGGGGCAACTAAAAGGGGTTTTAAAAAGGAAGAGTATATATATACCTTTATTAACTAATAGTCTATTATACTACGTAGTTACAGTACTGTATGTAGTATATTATAATATAATATAATATAAATAAATAACTCTATAAAAATAATATTTATAGCGTTTTTTATATAATTATAGTTATTTCTATACAACTAAAAATAATTTTTCTAAAAATAGCCCTTCTACTAAATACTTTTAAACAGCTTTAAAATACTATAGTAAGTTTTAGCCCATTTAAGTATTTAGGTAGTACGTAATAAATAGTAAGTTTAATAACTATAAATTACTATTTTATAATAGAAATAAGTAAGTATATATTATATTTATACTAGCACTAGCACTAGTACGGTAATAGTAATTATTATTAACCTATATAGTCGTGATAGTAATAAATCTTAAAATTTTATTATTATAAACGGTAACCTAAACTATATCTGTAAGTAAAAATAGTATTTTCTAGCTATACTAAAGAATTAAAATAATTCTAACTACGCTAAGTTTAAGAATAAAGTAATAATAATTATTCTAATAATAGTATAACTATAAAATATAAAAAAGCTAGTAAGGAGAATATCAGTAATAATATTAAATCTATATATAAAATAGTAAATAATTAAAGATATACGTAGCAGATAATAAAAAAAAAAAAGAAAAAAGTATTAGAAAATACCTATAAGTATCACGAATATAATATATAATAGTTAAAATATAAAGAAAATAGGTAGTAAGTCTTAAAAAGAAATAAAAAAGTTTTTATTATATTATAAACCTATCAATAAGCACTACTATTATAACTTATTAAACTTAATCTATTATAGTTAAGCCCGTTACCTTATATTACTTTAATAAAATAAAGGTATACACATACTCCTCCTTTTTTGAAATCCCTATTAGTCGCCCCGAGCCACTACAGCGACACTATTTGTTCAATTAGTATACTAGTATACTAATATTACTTTAATAAAATTATATACGTCTTTTATATTATAGACTATAGTCTTTAATATACTTAATTATTTATTAAAAAACTATACCGTTTATTTACTTTAGTATTCTATATTTCTAGTATTAGTATTATTATTAGTAATAAATAACTTACTCTTATTAATTAATTACTTATTATCGTAGTATAGGCATAGTAATATTAATATTTTTTTTATTTAATAGTATTCCTAAATAGTAAATTTTTAACTCTATTATAAAATATTATAGTTTCGTTTTATATATAGTTAAGTCTATATTATATTAATAAATTTATTCTATTTTAATATAGACTTTTATAAATTACTTATAAAAATAGGTAATACAGGGGGGGTAAAAAAATAAAATTAAAAAAGATACATCTTTTAAAAATTTATTTAAAATTAATTACTAAGCCTAAAATACCTAAATAATGCCGTGTTAAAGAGAAAAGTACAGAGATTATTATAACGGTTATAGGAACTACTTGTTAATTACGTGTAATAAATTAAAATTACCTAAATATATTAATTAATTATATTCTCTTTTTACGTTCCAATAACTTTTTAGCTAGTAAATATATTTAACTAAAATTTTAACTATACGCTTTTAGGCCTAGTATAGATTACGTAACCCAAGATTTAATAAAACTTTATTATATAATAATAGATTTATAGAATTTATAAACATTCAGCTATTACTTATATAATTACTACTTACGTAATATATTATTAATATTATAGTATATTAAAAAATGTTTTAACTTTTATAAACCTAAACTTCTATTTTCTTAAAATAGTGCTAAATCTTTTAGAACTTATATCTAAAGTTTAACTACTCTTAAAAGTAAATAATTTACCTTCTTTTATTACTATAACTTTAAATATATTAAAAAAGGTATTTATAATACTATACACCGTATTAACAATACAGAAAAACATAATTATAATATATAAAAAATTAAAAAAGGCCGAGTTTTAAAGTTAACTTAGAGGAATAAAAGAGGTATTAATAGAGACTTAACTAAAAGTTCTAAAAATAAAATAAAAAGGTTATTAATAGAAAATAGTCTATATATTATAATAACGTATTTATAAAACTTTTTTTAAAAAAAGGATATTATTAATATAATTACTATAAAAAGTTCTATAACAAAAACGCCAAAGAGATTAAAATACGCTAAAGAAAATATAAAAATTATAAAAATTATAAATTTAAAAAAATTATATTTTCTAATAAGTTAGTAATATAAAGAGAAAAAGTTAAAAGAGAATATTATAGAAAAAGCAGTAATAATAAAATTAAAAGAAAATTAGTTTCTAGCTAATTATATAGTAAGTATTAATTTTTTTTAATATATTATATTATTTATTATTTTAAGTATTTTTATTATATTATATTATATTATATTATATTAATAATATTTTAGTAAAGTACTTAAAATAATATAACACTAAAATCTATATAATAACTAACGTTTTAACTTTATATAAAAATAATAAAATTAAAATTATTCCTTATGCAGCCTATAGTCCTCATTTAAATCTTATTAAAAATATAGAGGTTTTATTAAAATCTAGACTAATTAAAAATAAAAAGGCTAATTTAGGTATAGTATTAAGTTTAGAAAGTATAGTTCTTTAATAGAGCTATTATAAAAGAGTAGAATAATATACTATAAAAAGTTAATAATAACTATATTTTATCCCTTTCTAACCGTTATAAGGTAATTATAATAGCTTAAGACTACTATACTAAGTACTAGTAATATTTTATTTACGAGTGTATTATTAATATTTTTAAAATTTAACTTTTATTAATAATTATATAATTAATATATAAGTTGTTGTAATATTAAGGCTTATATACCCTCTCTAATTACGGGTTAATTACGTAACTAGGTTACCTAATTACTCGCCTATTATATATATATTTAATCTTAATTATTTTATCTTATAAATAGTATTAATTTACTTTTTACTTTAAAAATAAGTATTATTTAGTTTACTATAATTATAAATCTAGTATTTTAAAACCGTAGGATAATTCTCCCTACGCGACTTAATACTAGTAGGTACTTATTTTTATATACTTTAATTATTTCTTACTATTATACTAAGATAATTAATTATTAAACTAAGCCTATTTTTCTTTTTTTTTAATTATCTACTAATTAGTCTATTGCGATAACCGACTCAATTTTAATAAAACCTTATTAGCTAATAAGCTAATTAAGCTAGCTTAATTAATATATATAATTATAATTTCTTACTATATAGAAAGGGATCTAGAAAAAAGTTAACCCTAATAAAGAAAATATTATTTTTATAAAAGATTATTAACTATAGTACCCTTTACTCTTAGTTTAATTAGTTTTTTTAAATACTAATAATTTTATAATTAGGAAATAATATAATAAGAATTTTAAAAAATATAAAATATAAGTAGAGTAGTACTCTATATAGATAATAAAATATAGAGTACTATTTACTAATTAGTTTATAAATAATAATTACCTTAAGAACCTTAGGGACTAAGTAAATAAAATAGTATACTTTAATATTTTAGAGCTAATAATAATTAAAATTCTTAATTACTAAAAGCTAATACTTTAAGAGATAATATATACACTTAAAACTAATTTTATACTAACTAATATTAATACGTAAAACTTAGTATAAGTATAATATTATACTTATTTTAAAAAAGCTAAATATAGAAGATAGGATCCTAAATAATAGTATAATAAATAGAAGTTCTTTTATAAAAAGGCGCGTATATATAAAATACTTAATATAAAAAAAAAATTGCTATTTATAATTTTCTAATTATACTAGGGTAAAGAATTACTTTTAACTAGGTATAATTAATAAAGTGTAATATTACGCGTAATTTAATACTTAGATAACCCCTTTTAACTTTATATAAGATTAAAAATATTTTTTTTATAATATTTTAGTAGTAGTCTCTATATACTAATTATAAAAAGGGATTAGTAGTATTTATAATACTTAGTTAACGCAGCTCTAATACTAATTTAAGCGCTAATAAAAATTAAAATAAATATTAAACTAAGTATAAGCCTACTTATTTATACTTAGAATCTACTTATTACTACTAAAAGCTAATTTATTATCGTAGGCTTAAAACTATAGTTATAAAAAAATACTCTAAAAGATTATTACTAATTATGCTTTTTAGTACTAATAGGAAGAAAATTCTTAATTACTTATAGTAAACTAAATATACTAATCTATAAATAAAAATAAAAAAAAAATTTTAAAAATTAAAAGGTGAATACTAATACTAAAATAGTATATTTAAAAAAAATTATAACTACTATTATAGCTTCTTTAATACTAATATTAAATAAAGAGAATATAGGAGTCTATAGTACTATAATATTTAATATATACTTTTTTTAAAAAATACTATTTTAAATTTATAGTACTATAGTATATCTTATTAATAATATTTTAATATTTATTTTTAGAACGTTTAAGAAAGTAACTAAAATTAAAAGTATTAAAGCTAAAATATAAATATTAGTAATTATTAAAATAGGTAACCGAATTTTAAAGTAAGTCTTATATAGTATAAATAGTCCTTATATAAAAAATTTAATACTTAAAAATATTATAGTAGTAGAAGGTTTTTATATTAATATTATTATTAAAGCTTATTTAGGGAAGATTAGTATTTAGTACCTAAATCTTAATTATACTTTATATATAGGTACGCTAAAATAAAATATTATTTTAATAGAGCTGCGATATAAGTATAATCTTATATTTATTAAATATAAACTAATTACCTTTTACCCTATAATTAGTACTATAATAGATAATTATAAGATTTAGAAATTATAGGTTAATTATTCTTATATTAATAGTAAGTAGATATAGTATTAGTAATTAGGATATTTAAAAAAAGCAGTATTACGAGTATTAGTATAATATATTTAAAATATTAAAATTAATAATATAACTTATTTAAAGTGTGTATATTACTTTACTACTTATATAATATAAGTAATTTTTAAAAAACTAAAAGAATAATTACTATAACTTTTTTTTTAAATATTATAGAACCTCTTTAATATACTAATACGTAAATTAGGCAAGTAATAGAGTATAATCTTAAAAAATAACTTTAATAGAAAGATCTATAATTATAATCTCTACTTAAAAAACTTAAAATTAATTATAAAAGTTTTTAAGAACTTTACTAAACTATTTTTTATATAATATAATTTTAAAATTTATATATTTATTTAAGATAATAATACTACTATAGTATTATAGTATAGTTATTTATAATTTAAAAAATAAATAGCTAATTAAAAAATTAAACTTATTACAACCCTACTATATACTTATAAACTAAATAGCAGCGCCGAGAGGGTAAACTAAAAAATAATTTTAAAGATAATTAAAATATAATTAAGTGCTAATCTACCTACTAAGTTTTAGTTTAAAATAATAGATACTATAATATAGCTATATAAAATAAGTTTATTATTATACTATAAAATATAATTACTAAATAAAGTACTTAATTATTAGTTTAAGTAGTATTTTAGATAGTAAGAGTCTATAATTATAAGAAATATAATAGCGGATTTACGTTTTAATTAGAATAAGATTTACGTATATAGCTATTATACTTATTTTTTAAATAAAGAGCGCTTAGTAGGCCGTAATAAGCGTAGATTTAAAATAAACCTATAGAGCTATATTAGATACTTAGTAAACTATTATACTTTTAATATTTATAAAATATAGATCTTAGTACTTAATTAGGTAATTACAACTTAAAATATTATTTTTAATAAAAAGCTTCTTTATAAGGGGCTATCTAATTATAGGATATTTAAAAAAAAAAGTAGTTTTAGTTGTTAAGGTACTCTATAAGAATAAGTTTATAGACTTAGGCATAGTATTTAATAATATACGCTTACTAAGCTAGTTAAATAAATAAATAAAAAATAATAAATATCTAAATTTTAATTATAAACTTAGGGGTGCCGATTATAGTTAGTATAAAAAAGTAATAGGCTAAACCCTTTTTAGTACTACTAAGAACTTAATAACTATATAAGATAATTATTTAATTAATAATTATTTAAAAATCCGTATAATATTAGATAAATAATTAAAACTTATAACTTTAGAAGTAATGCTAGCACTAAATACTATTTAAAATAATTTTATAAAAAATTAAGGAGTATTTAATAGCTACTAAAAAATATATAAAATTAGAGAAACTAGTCTATTAAATTCTAAAAATAATTTTTAAAATTTAAAGTATAATTACTTTATAGCTATTATTTAAATTATAAATAATACTTTTACTACTATAAGTAAAATAAGAATACTACTAGCTTAATATTACTAAAGGCGCGATTAAGGTTAGATAATATAATTAAATAGGAGGCTGTAGTAGTAAAAACTTAAAATTAAATATATAAATTTACCCCTTTATAGAAGGCGACCTAAGAATAATAATTTAGGTAATTAGCTAGAGGGTAAAATAAATTTTATAAGTACTTATATAGTAATCGCGGATCTATAAAATAATAATTTTTAAATTAATTTTATATATATATATATTTTTCTAGCGCTATAGAGGTATATGCTAAGCTATAAATATATATTACTTTTAATACTATAATAATAGCTGCGATATTTAAAAGAATATTTAAAATATTATTTTTTAATTACTCTACCTACTGTAATCTATATTATATATATAAAAATAATCCTTCTTTACTATTTATAATATAGAAGCAGCTCGCTTTATATTCTTTTAGTAATAGATTTAAATAAGTTTTATATATTAAGATTAATACGCTTCTAAGAGAAGGAATTAAAAAAGAGATTACTAAAGTAGAAATAAATAGTTAACTTTTATTATTAAAATAGGTCTAAACCTATAAATTTAATTAAAATAGGTATTTTATTAAGTATAAAGCCTATATTATTATAAAAAGTAATCTTTAAAAAATTAATTCTATATATTTAACTTATACTTTTATACTTATAGTAAGATTATTTTATGCTATAATAGTACTTATAGTAAAATTTAATTTAAAGATTTTATAGTATAATATTATTAAAGTATTTTTTAATACTCTAATATTAAAAAAATCTAGTAATATATAAATTATTTAATAGATTTAAAAAGTAAGGTATATATATTAGACTTAATTAAGTATTATATAGCCTACGCGACTTACCTTACTTTTAGTATAAAAAATTTTTAAGCTTACTATATACTATTAGGCTTATAGTATTAAAGAAAGAGTCTTATTTTTTCTTTAATTATAAGAAGATAGTTTTTATTTTATTTTATATATATAATATTCTGCTACTATATTATAAAGATTATAAAGCAATAGTGAAATAGTTCTAAAACTAAATTATTTTAAAATATAAAATTAAAGTAAAGGGGCCTATTTAATAGTTTTTTAAGGTTAGAGTAATCTATAATTATAAAAATAAAATAATTATACTTATCTATAATATATATATTAATAAGATTATAAAGAAATGTAGTTTTAATAATAGTAATAGCTTTTTTAATACGCCTCTCTCCTTAAAAAAGCTTATTAAGTTTACTAGAGAAGCTTCTAAGTAGAATATTAAGTAATATTAAAAATGTATAAATTTAGTTTTATATATAGTAATTATACTTTACTTAAATATTATATTTATAATTTTAAAGCTATTATAGTTCCTAATAAATTTAAGTCTATAATACTTTACTACTATTAATAGGGTAATTATTTACCTATATTATACCCGCTAGTAGACGATTTAATACAGATAATATAATAGACTTAATCTTATAATTTATAAAAATATATTATTTACTAATAATTCTAAGATAAAAAGATTATTTTATTGCTATATTATAATAATATTTAGGGGTATAATAGTTTAAAAAGTAACTAAAAAAACTACTATTACTATTTTAATAATAAAAGCTAAGCTAATTACTTTAGAGTATATAAGTAAAGAAGTAATAGCTTTAAAGCGCTTTTTTTTATAAAATTACGCTTAATTTAGGATTTATTTAGAGAATCTATTATAATAATTAATAAATAATTAAACTTATAGTTAAAGCTAATAAAAGAATTATAACTTAATTACGTTATATTAATATCTAGAATATATAGCTATATTAAGAATATATAAAAGGATTATTTAAGGTAATCTATCTATAAACTAAAAATATACTTATTAATAAATTAATAAAGACGCTTACGCGATAATAATTTATACGCTTTATAAAGCTATTTAATTTATAAGATATATAATTACTAATTATTAAGTAAGTAGAAAGTAGAAAGAAGAGAGCCTATTAGATTTTATCTATCCTAAATAAAAGAAATCTAAATAAAAGAAATCTAAAATAAAGAAAATTAATTATAAAAAGAATAAATAATTATAACTATAGTATAGCTAAAGCTTTATTAAGTAGCTTATATAGCTACTTACGCTTATACCTTTTAGTCTTATTAAGTCTACTTAAAATTTAAGTAGAGTAAAAGCGGTTTAGAGTCTAAGGCGGATAAAAGTAGCTAAAAGTCTAAAACAAAGGATTTTAGCTATAGGGGTATAACGTACTCTTTATCTTCTAATACTTTAGTAGATAATTATAATTATAATACTATTATTTTAATTTTATATATATATTATAGCCCTTTAAGAACAGATTAGATTACTCTTAATTTAGACTTAAAATAGATTTATTTAAGTAGTTAGTAAAATTCTTCTTTAGATTAATATTCTAGCCTATTACTTAAGTAACGTTATTAGCTATTTACTATTTAAATAGACGATAGCAGAGTACTAAATAAAAATTAATAATAGCTAAAATATACCTAAAAAAATACTTATAAGCTAGATTATTATAGTCTTAGCTACTAAAAATAGGACCTAAATATTAGTTCTAATTAAAAGAGCTTAATAAATTTTAATTATCTAGTAATACTATATTAGTATTTAGTATTAGAAAAGTTTAGTACTATTTAAAAATTTTATAGGTAGCCTTAAAAGCAGATATAATTTTATTATTAAGGTATAAAATATTAATATAATCTATAAACTAAAATTTAAAAAATAATTACTTACTTTAGGGTTTATAGTATTATATTTAATTATAAGCTTAATAAAGATTATATAGATAGTATAGGTGCTAATAAGACTATAATAATTAGTAATATATAATAGAGATATAATTAATAGGATATATAGTAAATTATATATATAGGTTATATAATAATAGTAGCGCGTACTTATAAAATTAAAATTTTTAAAATAGGCTTTTATTAAATTACTAGATAGATCGCTATATATATAGGCCTTATAGTTTACAGTAAGCTGTTTACTAAATTTAGAAGGTAGTTTTTTTTTACTTTTAGTAATTATCTAATTACTGCTACTTTACTCTTTTATTTATAGTTTAAGACTAGAGGATTATTATTATTATTATTATCTAATTTAAAAGAGTTAGTAAAAAAAGTAGTTTTTATAAATTAATTATTATAACTACTATAACTATTATAACTATTATAACTACGGCCGCTACGTTATTACTTATTATAAATAAAGAAGTAAATACTAAAATATCTAAAAGTACTCTATAATTAGTTAGTAATACTTAGATAGGTAGAATAGAGTAATAATAGTAGTATTACCTACTATAATAAAAATTATTATAAACTAAAGAGAAGAAAAAAAGGATAATTTAAGTAGCTATTATACCTAATTAGCGCAGTAGAGCTGCTTTTATTTATATAACTTACTACTTATTTACTACGCCTATAATATTACCTATTTACTAAATATAAAAGATACAATTAAATAAATAAAAAAATAATAACTAATTATAGGATAATATAAAAAATAAGTGTTACTTAGGACAAATTAATAAAATAAGCTACTATAGATAATTAGCTAAATAGATTATTTAGCTATAAATTTACTATAAAGATAGACGGTATCTAAATTTATAAAGAGAAAATTTAATAAAATAAATTAAGTATACTGCGAGCTTTACGGTAGGATATTAAGAGAATAAAATTTATTTTAAGTAATTTTTAAATAGACTTACTACTAATACGTAGCTTATCTAGGGGGTATATTATAATATTAAGACTTATATGCCCTTTTTAATTACGGGTTAATTACGTAACTAGGTTACCTAATTACTTACCTATTATATATATATTTAATCTTAATTGTCTTATTTTATAAATAGTATTAATTTACCTTTTATTTTAAAAATAAGTATTGTTTAGTTTACCACATAAGTATATAAAAATAATTACTCCTAAGTATAAGTATAAAAGACTTATTTATTCTTTTAAGTTTTATTTATATTGTATTTTATACCGTCTACTAATAGTCCGTGTATTAATAACGTTATTATAGACTTATTATATAATTTAAAATAATATTATTTTATCTAATTCTATACTAAGTTTCTATAGTATATAATAAATATTCATAAAATAATAATACTATAAAGACCTATTAAAATAGGTTATATATATAATTAACTTATTTAGTAATCTTATAAAAAAAACTATACTTACTATTATTAATATTTACGCTACCTATAGTACCTACGACTTAGTTATTAATATATACTAAATAATAATAATAGTATATACTTACTTAACCCTATTAGTATTAGTAGGCCTTAGAGTTTATATTTAATTCTTCTTTATTTTATTCTAGATTTTATAAGTATATTAATAGATCTATTTTATTTTATTACTTAACTATTTAAATTAGTCTATTACCTCTAACTTTATTAATAATATTAGATTTTTTAACCTTTCTTTATTAACTACCTGCTTTTATAAAGCTTTTATTTTATTAGTTTAAAATCTATTTATATAGGATAACGCACTAAAAAAGGCTTAAAAATAGCTAAGAATAATATATATAAAAAAACTATTTTTTACTAAAGGTTTACGAACGCGTAGATTAGTATATATCTTATTACTTAATTATATATATGTAAAAGGATTATATTCCAGTTAATTTTAAATTTTATTTTAGTTTAAAGTATTACTACTACTAAAAGTAATTAGTATAATAAGTAATTACTTTATTAAAATTAATATAGTAATACAACGTTTTAAAAATATAAAGGGCTTATCAAAATATAATATAGGAGAGTATTATTATGTAAAAGTTAATAATATAATATAGACTATAAGATAGACGGTTACATTTACTTAAAAACTAAATATTTAGTTATATAGGCTTTAGGTAATAGCCTAATAACTCCGTTTAGTTTTAAAATTTATATATTTAGTAACTCCCTAGACTAACTATATTATATATAATTATATATAATCCCCTTCCCTAGGGTTATTATTATAATATTACACAACTTTAGACTAGCTATTTAAACTTCTACTATATTACGTAATTAACTAACTCTTAATAAACTTTTTACGTAGTAACTATAATAACTTTTCTGCTAGTACTAATAATTTATAACCTTTTTAACGGTAATTAAAGCTATTTTTTTATAAAATTTCTTAATCTTTTTATAATAATTATTAACTCCTTAATAGTAAGCTTTTATATAACTACTTTACAGCGCTATAGTATACCCTTTTTCTATTACTACTACCTACTTTAAAGCCCTACTTTTATATATATATATATATCCCTACGCCTAGATAATTTTAACTACTTTAATAAGCTTTTTTTACTAGAGCTTTACTTCCTCTACTATTTTAAAGAAGTTTTTTTTTATTATTATTAAAATATTATTACTACTATTACTACTACTACTATTATTATTATTACTACTACTACTACTACTACTACTACTACTATTACTACTACTACTGCTACTACTACTATTCTTTATTTTAAATAAAAGAGTGTAATTTTTTTTTTACTATTTTTTTATAAATTTTACTATATCTTTATATAGATAAAATTAAACTTTATAGTCTTTATAGGTATTATTAAGGCTAAAGATAGTATTTTACTTTAGTAAAAAATGGTATATTAGGATTAAATCGGTATTAAAAATATATATTAAAAAATTTAGTTTATTAAGTAAACTAGCCTTTTATACTGCGTTAAAATAGAATTTAAAATAGTTTTTAATATAATTTAGTTAGTTATTACTATTAGTAAAACCCTATACTATACACTATAGGTTACCTAGCTTAATAGTTAAATACTAAAATACTAACGTAAATATAATAAAGTAAAAAATAAAAGATATAGTTTTAATAATACTACTAAAAAGATTTCTAAATTTTAAGTATATAGTATTTATAAAAAAAAAAGTTATTATACTTACTATTTTAAACGGACTGTGTACAGTTCCTATAGTTTTACTTATAATAAATTATTACTATCTTATAGTTATTACCCCGCTATTATTACTACTATAGCCTAATAAGTTATTTATTAAGTTATCGCTCTACTAGCTATAAAATTTAAAAAATTCTATATTTAATAGGCTTTAGGTTATAGCGCCTCTATTTTTACCTATTTTTATATTAAGTAAAAACGTAGTGTATACTAAGTTAATACCGCTCCTATAGATAAACGTAAAGAAATAATTATATATAATAATTATTAATAATTTTAAGGACTATTATAAGTAGTTACTAATCTATAAATATATAATTAAAATATATTATAATATTAAAACTTATATACCCTCTTTAATTATAGATTAATTACGCAACTATATTACCTAATTACTTATTTATTATATATATATTTAGTCTTAATTATTCTATCTAATAAATAGTATTAATTTATCTTTTACTTTAAAAATAAGTATTATCTAATTTATTATAATTATAAGTCTAGCGTTTTAAAACTATAGGATAATTCTCCCTACGCGATTAAACGCTAGTAGGTACTTATTTTTATATATTCTAATTTTCTTTTACTATTATACCGCTGTATTTAATTATTATACTAAGTCTCTTTCCCTCTTTCTTGATTACCTATTAATTAGACTATTATAATAATTGACTTAATTCTAATAGGACTTTATTAGCTAATAAGCTAATTAAACTAGCCTAATTAGTATATATAATTTTAATTTTTTACTATATAGAAAGGTGGGGTGGCATAGTGGGCAAGTGCCTAGAAATATACAGATTCCTCGAATTTTTAATATATTCTGCGTATTAGGGGTTCAATTCCTCTCCTTATCGTAGCATTCTTTAAATGCGCCTACTTTACTAGTATAAAGTAGAGTTTTTAGAAGTACGGGACACTGCTAAAAAATTAATATAAGACTACGGGAAGCTAAAATCCCTGCGCGGAACGCGTTACATCTAGAGGTATAAGTGAGGTATCTTACTATCTAAAGTTAGATAAGATAAAAACCTATTCCTAAATAGGCCTAGCGTGGCGAACTAGGCCTAATTAGGCAATAGATTAGTAGTTTAATATAACTTTATTTAGTAATATATTAATTAGGAATTAAAGAGCCAATTATTAGTTTATTTAAAAAATAAAGGACTTTCTGTAATAGTTAGGTAGCCTTAATATAAAAGGTTTATTTTTTTTTTAAAAAAAAAAAAAAACTATATAGAAAGGGATCTAGATAGGCTGGTTAAATAGGTTAGGGTTAGGTTGGGGTTTGATTGCCCAACCCAAGTCTGGGTTATTAAATAAATTACGTAATATATAATATATAACTTTAAAACTAGCTTTATATATAAATTTAGTATTTTATTTATAGTATATTAAAGTTTTACATTTATAGCTCTTATATTAGGTAAGTTATTTAAGTTTAAAAAAGTAATATTGTTTTTAAAAGTTTAAACAGTTTTATTTTAATTAAACTAACTTACGTAATATAAGGCCAATTACTTTATAATTTTAATATACTATAGAATAAGTACGGGGTCTGTACCTAAAAATATTTTTAGTTTTATAAATTATATATTAGCTAAAATATTTAGTAACCTAGAGAGTAACCCATGCTAACCTATACGTTGGGTTACACTAGGGTTACTCTCTAGGTTACTAAATATTTTAGCTAATATATCACTTATAATAATAATAATTATATAATTAAATAGCTATTATTTAGTACTATTCTATAGCGCTGCAATTTATTATATTTTATTATATATTAAGTAAGTTATTTTAGTTAGAAAAATATTGTTTATTTTAAAAAATATATTACTTTTTTAAACTTTTATAACTTATCTAATATAAGAGCTATAAATCTACAACTTTAATATACTATAAATAAGATACTAGATCTATATATAAAACTAATTTTAGCGTTATATATTATATATTACGTAATTTATTTAGTGACCCAGACTTAGGTTAGGCAACTTAACCCTAATCTAACTCTAACCTATTTAACTAGCGTAGATCTGGAAAAAAGTTAACCCTAATAAAGAAAATATTACCCCTATAAAAAATTATTAACTATAGTACCTTTTACGTTTTATTTAACTAGTCTTTTTAGATACTAATAATTTTATAATTAAAAAATAATACAAAAATAATCTTAAGGAATATAAAAAATAATTATAGTAGTATTTTATATAGATAGTAAAATATAAAATACTATTTATTAATTAGTTTATAAATAATAATTACCTTAACAATTTTAGGGACTAGATAAATAAAATAGTATAACTTAATATCTTAGCGCTAATAATAATTAAAATTTATAATTACTAGAGGCTAATACTTTAAAAGATAATATATATATTTAAAACTAATTTTATACTAATTAATACTAATACGTAAAACTTAGTATAAGTATAATATTATATTTATTTTAAAAAAGCTAAATATAAAAAATAGGATTCTAAGTAATAGTATAATAAATAGAAGCTCCTTTATCAAAAGATACGTATATATAAAATATTTATTACAAAAAGAGAATCGACACACTAAGTATAAAGGCATACACATACTCCTTCTTTTTTAAAACCCCTTTTAGTCGCCCCGAGTCACCACAGCCACACTATTTGTTCGATTAATATATAAATATAAAATATATAATTATAAAAAGAGAAATAGCTATTTATAATTTTTTAATTATATTAGGGTAAAGAATTACTTTTAACTAAATAAAATATATTATTGATTTAGGTAAAAGGATTAGACTGTTCCTTAAGAAGATTAAATAGTAATACGGAGATTTTACGTTATAAAAATAAAAAAATTATAAATAGTATTATATTTATAAAAGATAGAATCTACTTATTATTAAATATATAAAAATCCCTAGTAAGCTGTACATAGGAATCTATAAAGAATTATATATAAAGCTTATTAATAGATAAAAACGATATAAAAGCCTATAATATTAAAAGGCTTAATAAACTAAGTATAACCCGCCTATAAATTATAATAACTACCTATAACCTTTAAACTAAGTCTAGACTAGTAGTAAATATATTAACTATACTCTATATATAAATTAGTAATTAACGTAGACTAATACTAGTCTAATACTTATAGCGTAATAGTTAGTATAATAGTATAGGTATACTAAGAATAACTAGTAAGCTTAATTTACTAATTAAAATAAGTTAGTATACTAGAAGGGCTAATACTAAACAAATGCTAGACTAATACTAGACTAATATTAACTATTATAGTAATAACAGTATTATTTTATCTTATACTTATAGGTAGGTTAGTGAGAAGTTAACTATATTTTTTATTTTACTATTTAGAGGACTATACTTACTATTACTACTAATTAAATATAAGTAAATTAAAAGGGAGTTTACTATTTTTACTACTTTATTATTAAAAGAGCTGCTTCTACTTTTACTACTAATTATTAATTTAAGTATTATTATTTTTATTTTATTAAGTAATATTTTTAAGTTATTTTAAAGGAATAGTCGGGGATCTAAAAAGAGTAGTTAAAAATATAAAAGGAATAAAACTATTAGTACTATATTTTTTTAGTACTTTTAAGACTACTTAGAAATTTTTATTACTATATTTTATAAATAAATTCTTATTAATAGTATTTATATTAGGATTTTACTTAGTAATATTTAAATTAAGATTTTACTAAGCAGTATTAAAAGAGCCTTTAAAAAGTATATCTAAATCTTTATTTTTATATTCCTAATAGACGGTATTAGATAAATAAAAAAATAAAGAATTAGACAGTTACTAGACTATTTTACTTTTACTTCTAATAAAATTATCTCTAGTTTAAAAAATATTAAAAAATAGTTATATCGTAAAATTTTTTTTCCTTTTAGCTTTTTTTTAAATTTTTATAATTAATATACGTATTTTAGGCAAAATTATAACTAAAGTAAAATATAAAAAAAAAGAAGGCTAAATAAACTATAACGCTATTTAAGTAGTATTAGGTAGGTATATACTATTATACTAGTTACTCTTAAGTATTATCTTTTTTTTCTTTTTATTATTTTTAGAAGCCTTTTTTAGTTTAGAGATTTTAAATAACTAAAACTTAAAGGTATTATTAGATAGAGTAATTAAGGTATTAGTCTATTATAGTAGAGTATTAGTTTTTAAAATATTTAAGATAATAGCTGCGGTTGACCTATTATTATTTTTTTAATTATTATTATTTATACTACTTAGCCTATTAGTACTTAGCGTAGAATTTTTTATATAACTATTATATATTAGGCGTAGGCCTAAGCTTAGGCGTAGCCTTTACTAACTTTTTATTTATTTATATAAGCTTTTTTTTACTATAGTCTATACTTAAAATAATAATAGGGCTAGAAAAACTATTTAAAGGCTTATATAAGTATTAATAATACTAGATAAATATATATTTATTACTAAGTATAGCTAACGCTATATAATATATAAACTAAATATTTTTTTATTAAATAGTAACGTATTTAGCGTAAATAGCGGCTATATTTATATTTATAAATATTAGCTTATATTAGTAAAAACTAATACTATACTAATACCTATATATAAAGAAATTAATAAAATAGGACATAGTAGTAGTTTATAGTATTTTAATTATATTTTATTAAAAGCGTATATCCGGTATTAGACTAAAATCTATAATAATTTTATAAACTAGTTATTAAAATAGCGCGATACGTATTAAGAGACTAGTAAATTACTAATAATACTTAATTTTTTAAAATATTTAGATTAGAGAATAAGTAACTATAATACTAGACTAATACTAAACTAATATTTACTATCTAGCTTATACTAATAAAATTTATTAACTTTTATTATAAAATTAAGTGTACGCTTTTAACTTTACGGATTAGAATTATTAGAAACTAAATAGCTCTTTATTTTAAGGATTAGAATTTTTAATTTAATATTTGTAAGTAACCAATATTTAAACTAATACCTTACTTATTATAAAATAATTTTATTATATTTATAGATAAGGATTTACCGCTCTTACTACTTTTAGTATAAAGGTTAGAGTAGTAACTTAATAAAAATTTCTTTTTTTTAGTATATACTATATTACAGGTATTATAGGATATATATAGTTAAATTTAGATTAGTAATAATTACTATTAGAGCTTACGTTTTAATAAAGTAGCAGCTATATAATATAAAAAATAAAAAAAAGTAAAAAGAGAGTAAAATATAAAGGAAAAGTGTAAAGTAGAGTAGTTCTTATATATTATTATTAAGTATAGCTAGCGTTTATAACTATAATAAAATAATTAAGTAAAAGTAAAAGTAACTAACGCGTATAAAATAAATAGTATAGCTATAATATAGGCGTAAAAACTAGTGTTAGTTTAGTATTAATTGCTTTATAGTTATATATATATAGTAAATATAGTATAGCTTATAGTATTTAAGTATATCTATTAGTTAACTAGCTATACTATTTTAAGTAATTTAATAAGTATATAAATATATTTAAGTCTGTGCGTAAACGCGCAATTATATATTTATACTAAAGTAAAAAAGAGAGCGATAGTAGTATATAGGAATAATATAATTAATTTAGGTATTAGTCTAGGTATTAGATATATTTTATACTTAACTAATAATATACTACCTAGACTATTTAATATTATAACTACGCTGTAACTAAATAAAAATATATAAAATATAAAATAAAAGTAGTTTACTATAAAAGTATTTTTAGGTAATTATATAATAAATTATATATAATATATCTATACGTATAGATCTATAAATAGCCCTAAATAATAATAGTAATTTTTTACTTTTATAGTTATACCTTTTTAGCTTTTTACTATTACTATTTTATAACCTATACTTTACTATACCTCTTTATAAATACTAATACCTTATAAATATTAGTAACCCTTTTTAGAATATAAAATAGTATATATTAAAGAGTTAAACAGGCGTTACGTAGACGAGGAATATTTATTTAATAAATACTTAAAAAAAAATACTATAGTAAGGTAAAAGCTCTTTAGCAAAGTATTATAATAGAATTATAATAAAATAGCTAACTAAAAAGCGTAATTAAACGTATATATTTACGGGCTACTTATAGTAGTATAACTAATTCTTAATAATATTAACTTAGTAATAAAAAATAAGTAAAAAAGTAGTTATATATATAAGCTAATAACGTAACTATAGTAAAATAATAAGTATTAGTCTAAATATTAGTTATAATTTTAAATACTAACAGTTATTAGGTACGCGTAGTAAATAATTTAGTAATAAAAAGCTATAACTTAAAAAATAATTAAAAATAATATACTATAAATACCGCTTAAAGAACTACTAAAAAAATAATAAATTACATATAATATACGAAAGTAGTATTTACTAGTATACTACTACCCTAATAGCTAATTATCTTTTAGTAATATACTAGTTTTTACTAGTATTGTGTTCTTAGTAATAAGTAATATACTTTTTACGTCTAGTACTTTTTTATATTCTAATATATTTTTTAATATACTAGTTAATTTAGTAACTTATACTATAAACTAAAATAATATAAGTTTTAGTAATATTAAAGCTAGTGTTAGTATTAGTAATATAATAAATATAATAAATATAAAAAATAATAAAAAGAAAAATACTATAAATATTAATAATAGTAAATAGGAGCGACGTACTATGAAAGTAAATAAAGTAATCTATATAGCTAAGAGAGTAATATTTATTAGCTTATTATATAAAGAGCTTTAATACTACTATATAATTTATAGGTAGGTAAATCTAAAGTAGTAATTTTTTAAAAAAGGTATAAGCGTACTATAGTATAGGATTAGCTACGCTAATTTTAAAATATATATATAAATATATACTAGACTAATACTAGACTAATACTTTATAAAGTTATATTTAATAATTAGTCCTAAATACTAATTTAGCCTTAGAAGAATACGAGTAGGAGTTTAATTAAAAATAAAATATATTACTATAAGTCAGTAAGTCTTAATAAATAGAGTAGGCTATTTTAATTTAAATATATAATAGACTATTATTTAGTATATAGTATTAATAAGTACTTACTATTTCTATACTAATAGTTATAGTAGGCTTTTTATTTTACTATTTTAGCGCTTATTTTTTACTAAAGAAAAGGCTATACTTAGTCTAATATACAACTACTAACTTAGCTATAATAATTTTTTAGACTATTATACTATAAAATATTACTATTTATTAAAATATAGCTATTATATATTAGATATATATACTCTTTTAATTATATAAGCTAGACTACTAGAATTATACTTAGTCTATTACCTAATATTTATATTATAAGTAAAGTATTAGTATTAGTATTAGTATTACAGTAGTACCTACTAATAGAGAATAAAAATAAATATTTTCTTCTAAACCTTTACTACTAAAATAAGGTAATAAGAATACTAAGTGCGATATACTTTATTAAAAATAGGTAGCTAGCGGCTTTAAAAAATATTAAGCTTACCTACCTTTTTTAGTAAAAGAATAAATAAATTTTATTTATATTTTTTTATATATAAGGTATTAGAGGTTATTTTTTAATTAACTCTTCTTTATAGGTACTATAGGAAAATAATAATATAAAAATATAAAAGTATAATACTAGTTTTAAGTATTAGCCTTAGGTATTAGCCTTAAGTATTAGTTGTAGGTATTAGTTAAAGAAAAAGTATATATATAACTTCCTTAAAAGGCTATATATATAAAGTATTTAGATAGTTAGTAATTAAGTTATTTTTTTTTTATCTAGCCTAGACGTTTTTTCTTTTTTTTAATTTTAACCTCTAATAAGGAAACGGTATATTAAATACTAAATTATATAAATAATATATACGTAAAATAATTATATATAATAGTTTACCTATAAAATCCTTCTTTCTAGTTATAAAAATTTTTATAAAATAAAGACTAAGTTCTTAGGATTTATAAATAGTAATGGCTTAAGCTAAATAAAGTAGAAATTAGACGCAGGTTACTATTACTTTATTATAAATAAATTTACGTAAAATTAAAAATATAGGAATTACTATAGTTTTAGATTTAGTATTATAAAGTCCTATTTTAGTATACTATTTAAAAATAATATAAATAGGTAAAGGTAAAATTATAGTATAATTCTATATAATTAGTAACTAAATTATATTAATAATTTTTTTAATTATTTTATTTATAAGACCGCGTTTAGTCTATATATTAATAAAGAGTATTATCTAAATATTAATAATAAGTAAGAGCTAGTTTTCTAAATTTCTAGTTTTATTAGCTAGTATAAAGGCGTAAAATAGTTTAATATACTTAGTATTATAAACGAAGATAGGCTAGTATTAGTGTTAAAGTTAGTTATAGTTTATTTAGTATATCTCTTTTTAGTATATATAAAAACTAAGTATATTTTTTAATATACTAAGTTTAGCTAAAGGAAGTATAGATATATATTTTATTTAAAAAAGTTTCTAGTTAGTATAAGTGCTCTTATTAGTCTTAAAATACAAAAGAGTATTATAAAAGGGAGTCTCTATACTATTCTACTATTATTATATAATTTTTAGAATAATAGTTTTTATAAACTATTTATATAATTATTATATATAACTGTAGATATTATTTCGTAAAAAGAAGGTATTCTAAAAAAGTAACTTTTTAACAAGTAGTAGCTAGTAAAAGTCTTTAAAAAGAATAATATTAAAACTAGTAAATAGTTAATAGACTAACTTAGATTAAATTTTTTTTTAGGCGGGTATTAATCTAGATAAGTAGATTAAGGCGAACTATAGACTTTTTATTAATAATAATATATTAGATTAACGTAAAAGTAGTCTAAAGCTATTATAATATAGTACTACTAAAGGGCTTTATAAAACTGCTCTTATATATAACTAGTATTTAAAAAAAGTTGTTAATAGTATAACTGTTAATAAGAAATATAGAAATGCTAGTAGGAGTAAATTATATAATTAGTAAAAAAGTATTAGTTTTTTAAACTAATACTTTAAGTAGCGTAGATATTAATTTAATAATATAGGTCTTTTTAGTACCGGTCTTATTATTTAAATTAATAAATAATTAAAAAGGGGTACGTCTAGCTAAAATAGTTTTAATATAATTAATAACTATATTAAATAAAAGTCTCTATTTATTAAAAAGAAGTTTTTCCCTTTTAGCTGAAATATTAGTATTAGTATTAGTTTCTATAACTACTAGGTACTTTTAAATATATTCTTTTTAGTATATAGTACTGTTAAGATTATATAAATTAATATATTTATTTATACATTAGTTTTTAGTATAATTAATTAGCTAGGATTCTAAAATATTATTATTAATTTACTATTTATTTAAGGCTAGGCCGCGCGTAATAAGCTTATTAAGCTTAAAGCGGTCTTTTATAGGTACTTCCTTAAAATTAGGATCTTTTAGCTTAATATCTTCAACCTTTTTTTTATAGTAATTAATAATAGGATATATATAATATTATTAGTAAAATATATAAGTCTTAATATTAGTCTAGAATATAGTATTAAAAATAATTTATATAATACTAAGATTAGAGAATAGATAGTAAAGTATAAATTTAATTTTATAAAATTAGATAGAATTAGTTATTAGTAAGTACTTAAAAAAGTATAATAAAACTTTTAATTTTACTTAAGGGCGCTGTGTAGGAATCCGCTTTATATAATTAAAATAAAAAAAAATTAATATAAAATATTACCTCTTTAGTAGCTAGGCGCTTTTTATATTTTTATAATAATAAGTAACCTAATTAAAATAGTATATTTATATTATTAAGTCTATTATCTAGGACAGACTAGCGTTAAGTAAAATAGAAAGCTATTAACTAAGCTAATTTTAGACGATAATCGACTATAATAATAATATATAATAAGTAAACTAGAGGTAACTTAAATAGTATATATAAGACTTTTTAAGTAAAATAATTTTATTTACTAATAGTCTTATTTAAAAGTTTTAAAATAAATAAAGTAAGTGCGCGGTTATTACTAATATAAAATAAAACTAAACTAGCTAAATTTTTATATAGTAGAGTTTTCTTCTTAAGTTTAAAAGTATAAATATTAATATATTATAATACCCCTGCTATACTAGTATATATCTAAATATTAGTATTAGCCTACTAGCCTAATACTAAGACTAAATAATAGGAATTTAAATATAGGTAGTTATATACTAGCTTAAATTACTTATATTTTTTACTAAAAGGTATTTTAAACGTAGGCTTTATTTATATAGGCTATAATATACAGAATTAATAAACTAGCTTTCTAATACGCTTATTCTTTTAAAAATAAAAAAAAATAATATAATAGTAGATATAACACTAGATTAATATTAATAATAGCTTTTAATAGTTAAAAGTTATTTAGTTATATAGAAGAGATAGAAGCGTTATATTATTAATAACTATTAGGGCAGTATTAGAACGAAAAGGTTTAAAATATATAGTAGAAATTATATTAGTTTAGTATTAAACTAAGTATTTTATATTAACTTTAGTTATAGATAGACCTAATTTAATATTTAAATTAGGGGTATTATTAATCTAGTATAGACTATAATTATATATACTACTATAGCCTTACTACTTATATTAATTTTAAGAATCTATAATCTTTAATAGTAAAATAAAAATATACTTTTTAGCGGGGTAGTATAGTAGGCATATACCTAAAAATACTAAAATTCCTTAATTTTCGAGGTCTCTTCTATATATTAGGGGTTTAATTCCTCTCCTTATCGTAGTGTTCTTTAAACGCGCCTACTTTATATAGTAAAGTACAAAGTTTTTAGATATATAGAATACTACTAAGAAATTAATATAAGACTGCGGAAAGCCGAAAATCCCTTTATATTCTTAGGTATTTTAGGCTAAATTGCTATCTAAAGTTAGATAAGATAAAAATCTATTCCTAAATAGGCTTAGCGTGGCGAACTAAACCTAATTAGGTATTAGATTAGTAGTTTAGTATAACTATATTTAGTAATTAACCTATATATTAGTTTAGGAATTAAAGAGCTGGTTATTAGTTTACTTAGGAGATAAAGGACTTTCCTTAATAATTAGGTAGCCTTAATAAAATATAAAGGCTTATTTTTAAAAAAAAAAAAAAAAAAAAAAAATATACTTTTTAAATATAGTAAAGCGCGCATAAAAGTAGTAAATAATAATATAAAAATAATTTTTTATAAAGTCTTAAACGAACTACTAATCAAGTATAAAAGTACTAGTCTACTAGTTTAAAAAATAAGATTTAAAATAGAGAAGATTATATAAAAAGTTATTAGCCGTTAAAAAGGTAATAAATAATATTAAATATTTAAGTTAGTAAAGCTCTACGTAATAAGTATTAATTTAAATATTAAACTAAAATTATAGTAATACTTACTATTACCTTTAACTTCTTCTCTTTAACTTACTAGTACAGTTTTATTCTTTAGAAATTTATACTTATCTAAACTACTTTATTAATAAAAAATATATTTTAGTTAAAACTATTAAACTATATTTAAATATCCTCTGTACCTATTATATTTTTATTATTATTTAAGTAAACTAAATATCTAGCACGCATAGTAGAGGCTTTATATATAATATAATTAAAAATAGTATAGTAAAATTATAAGTAATAACTAAACTACCTATCTTTATAGTATATTATATAATATTCTTAAATAATAAAGTCAACTTCCTATAGATAAGGCTTATTATAATTAGTAAAACTATAAAAGAAAAAAAATAGAAAAGTAAGACTAAGGTACTATATAGTATACTTAAACTTAGTAATAGATATTTAATAGATTATATTTATAAAAAAATAGATCTACTATATACGTAATTAGATTTAATTATAAAAGGACTTAAATTTAGAGACTAAAGGGCTAAAATTAAAAATAATAGATATATTTATTAGTTTAAAGTTAGGGTCTTTAAGAGTCTAATTAGGTTTTTATATAGTAATTTTTTTAGACCTTATAGAAGATTATTTAATTTATTTAAACTATTATAAAACTTGTTATCTAGGGTACCGTAGTCTAAATTATAATAAAATAAAGTATTAGTTTAGGTATTAGTCTAGATATTAGTTTAAGTATTAGTTTAATTTTTAGATTTTATAAAATTATTTTTTACGTTTAGGTAAATAATCTTTAATTACTCTTTAACTAATCTATTAGAAGGGAGTATTTTAATAATAATAAAATATACTAATATATTACTATAGCTAGAATAATATAAAACTAAAAAATATAACTACTACTATATATCTAAGTGGTAAACCTAGTAATCTTTTCTAAATTAGTAATTAATTACTTTTAGATTATTACTATTAACGTAGGCTAGCTTTAGAATAAAAATTTTAATATTTTAAGAAAGTTTAGGTAACTAATAAAAGACCTACGTCGTATTTATAGAAAAATTATAGATATAACCCTAATAGTAATATTAGACTCTTTAGTATATATAGACTTCTATTATAACTTAAATATAAGTAATTAAATACTCTTTTATATTAGTAAGAGGAAGTAAAGATACTAGTATAGCTTTAAAATATATTTTATTAGTAGTACTATAAAGAGAAATATAACCTAAATTAAAATTTTTAATATAATCCTGCTAATAATTCTTATACTTACCCTTATAAATATTTAGATAGAACTAATATTAGTTATATATCTTATACATATCTATTTAAATTTTATTTAGTACTTTATAAAACTGCGTAATATATACCTCTTTATTTAATAATAGTATAGACTTCTAAAGATAGTTTATACTATTTTTATTTATAGGGGGTCTTACTAAAATTTTTTATTAGTTTACTCCTCTTTCTATAACTATAAAGTCGTTTAAATTAAAAAAATAATTATTTAATCTATAACTATTTAATTTTTATTATATAACTCTTAATTGTCTTTTATAGTTATAAAGACTAATATTTTATTTAATATTTAAGATTAGCTAAAGGAGACGCCTTTTAAGTCTAGTATATACTTAGTAAGGGTTAAATATATTTTTTTTAATAATAAAGTATAAAGAGGTTTTATAGCTATATAATTTAGTATTAGCTTATATATAGATAATAATAACAGTAGAAAATTAAAGTTTTTATAAAATTAGCTATATATAGGACTTAATTATTATAATAATAAAGAGGTAAAAATATTTTATATATATAGAGATAACGAGAACGCAGCTAAGTAATAAGGAGATATATTTTTATATAGATTATAGTATAGCGGACAGCGCGTAGGTGTATTTATAATATTAGTAAATATATAATATTTTAGAAATAGTAGTTATAATTTTAAATAAATATTATTACTGTAATTAGTATACTATTTTTTTTATTTTTTATTAGTAAATATATTATTTAATAGATTAAGTATTTAATTATATTTTATATAGATATAAGTACTACGTTAGCCGGCTATATTAAAAATTAAAAATAAAAGATAATTAAGGTAATAAACGCGTATATAACGCATTAAAGTATTAGTTTAAATATTAGTTTAGGTATTAGTCTTAGCGTCTTTAGGGGTTATAATAGAATCTATATAATAATTATAAAATTAGAAATATAGCTTTAATAAAAATATATTTATTATAATTTAGATACTAATTATTAATTCTTTAGGAAAATATAGTCCTTTTTAAATTTATTTATTTAATTAGAGTTATAAAATTTCTACTTTATCTATTTTTAAAGTTTAAAAGCTTAATAAGTAAACTCTTTATCCTATATTAGGGATTTAAAGTAGATATTTTTTTAGAACTATTTTTTTTATTATATTATAATACTATAGTACTCTAAAAAGGTATATAAAATATATTACTTATAGTCTATTAGTAGTTTAACCTAGTTAAAACTAAAAAATAAAAATTTAAAAGTAGCTAAATAATTAAAAATAGACTAAAGTCTTTTATAAAGTATTAGTATAGTATTAAGAATATATAAAATACCTTTTACTAAAATTAGTCTAGTATTTCTATAATATTTTTAGGAATAACTATTTTAGGGTTCTTAACTATTAGAGTATTTATACTTAGAGGGCTTATAAGCGGTATTAAAAAGAATAATATTAAAAAAGAAAGTTATAATAGAGGAAGAAAAGATATTATATTAGTTATATTAACCTATTACGCTTTATATATTTATTAGTATAAATATAAGTTATAGGTATAAAAGTACTAAATAAAATAGAGAGGATAAAGTTTTTATAAATATTATATTAGATAGTATTAGTCTAAGACTAGTAAAGTAATTTTAAAGTTTTATAGCTAATAAGAGGCTAATACTACGTAGTAATATTATTAGATATATTAATATATAAAGAAATAATATTACGTTATATTTTATTAGCTAATAGAAAATATAAAACGTACTAAATCTAACTAATAGTAGTGCCTTATTTTTATTCTAATTAGGCCCGAAGTTTAGCCGCTCTTAATTAATTTTAATATATAAGCTCCTTTTGTTATTTTTCTTTAAGGAGTAATAATTAATAAAGTGTAATATTATATATAATTTAACGCTTAGACGACGCCTTTTAATTCTAAATAAAATTAAAAATATTTTTTTTTATAATACTATAGTAATAGTTTTTATGCACTAATTATAAAAAAAGATTAGTAATATTTATAATACTTAACAGACATAACTCTAATACTAATTTATATACTAATAAAAATTAAAATAAATATTAAACTAAGTATAAGGCTATCTATTTATACTGAAAATTAGTTTATTACTACTAAAAGCTAATTTATTATTATAAACTTAAGACTATAGTTATAAAAAAATATTTAAAAAAAATTACTGCTAATTATACTTTCTAGCACTAATAGAAAGAAGATTTTTAATTATTTATAATATACTAAATTTACTAATTTATAAATAAAGATTAAAAAAGAAGACTTTAAAAATTAAAAGGTAAACTCTAATACTAGAATAGTATACTTAGAAAAGATTATAATAGCTATAATAGATTTTTTAATACTCGTATTTAATAAAAAGAGTATAGGCGTTTATGGTACTATAATATTAAGTGTATACTTTCTCTTAAAGAATACTATTTTAAATAGTAGTACTACTATATATTTTATTAATAATACCTTAATACTTATTTCTAAAACGTATAAAAAGATAACTAAAATTAAAAGCATTAAATTTACTATAGCCATACTATTTATTTAATTAATATATAAATATAGTAAAAGTATTAAAACTAAAATATAAGTACTAGTAATTATTACAATAGGTAACTAACTTTTTAAGTAAGGTTTATATAGTATAAATAGTCCTTGTATAAAAAATTTAATACTCAAAAAGCTTATAGTAATAAGAAACTTTATATTAATATTATATCTAAAGATTATTTAATGAAAACTAGTATTTAGTATCTAAATTTTAATTATACCCTACGTATAGGTACGGTAAAATAAAATATTATTTTAATAGAGCTATAATATTAGTATAATTTTACTTTTATTAAATATAAGCTAATTACCACTTACCCGATAATTAATACTATAATAAATAATTATAAAATATAAATATTATAAGTTAATTATTCCTGTATTAACAGGAAGTAAATATAGTATTAGTAATTAGGGTATTTAAAAAAAGTAGTATTACGAGTATTAGTATAATATACTTAAAATATTAAAATTAATGGTACAGCTTATGTAAAGTATATATACTATTTTACTACTTATATAACATAAGTAATTTTTAAAAAACTAAAGAAATAATTACCGTAACTATTTATTTAAGTATTATAAAATTTCTTTAATATACTAATAGGTAGATTAGGCGAGTAATGGAGTATAATTCTAAAAAGAAATTTTAGTAAAATGATCTATAATTATAACTTCTACGTAAAAGGCTTAGAATTAATTATAGAAGTTTTTAAAAACTTTATTAAAGTATTTTTTACGTAATATAATTTTAGGATTTATATATTTATATTTGTATATTAATCGAATAAAAAGTGTGGCTGTAGTGGATCGGGGCGACTAAAAGGGATTTTAAAAAAGGAGGAGTATATGTATGCCTTTATTTATATATTTATTTAAAATATTAATACTACTATAGTACTAGAGTATAGTTATTTATATATTAAAAAATAGGTAACTAATTAAAAAATTAAGCTTATTACAGTGGGGTGACAAAAAAAAAAGCGTTATCGAAAAAGATTAGTATTTAAAAGTTTAATAACTCTATAAGTATTATATGTAAAAATTTAAAACAAAATCTATTCATAGCAAAAGTTATAAAATATAGTATAATAAAGCCTAATCAGGCTTAGCGTATTTATAGCCTTAGTTATATAGCCTTAAACTTAAGTCTTTTTTTTTTACTTAACTTTACGTATTTTTAACATTTTAACTCGCGTATAACACTAGCTATAATATATATATATATTAGTAACTACTATAAAATCTTTCTATACTAAATTTTAAGTATGATTTATTATCTAAATATTTAGTAATTTACATTTAGAATTTAAAGGCTTAATTTAGAGATTTTAGATGTTATTTAAAAAAGTATATATTTAACTTATTATTAAAAATTTGACATGCTAAATAAAAGCAGCACTATATAATAAGTTTAATAATAAAATAATTATTTAACTTACTACAATATTAAATTAGTAATAGCTAAAAAACGTTTTAAATTTATATTAATTTAAAGTCTTACAACTTCTTATATTATAAAGATAACTAAAATGTATTTATTATAAATTTTAGACTATATAGGGTACTAAAAAGTTAATATTTTATTATTATATAACTAGTTTAGTTAAATTTCAAGTATATAATATCTAATAATATTAATATATTTTTAACTATTAATTGCGGCTAAAATGTTTAAAATAATATTTAAAATTATATAAAATTTTAATTACGTAATATATATAACTATATTTTTTTATTTTTACTATGTTTTAATTGTAATAAAATATAAAATAATTTAAGTAATATATTATTAATCTATATTATATTTATATACTAATTAAATAAATAGTGTGGCTGTGGTGGCTGTAGTGGCGACTAAAAGAGAGTTTAAAAAAGGAGGAGTATGTGTATACCTTTATTTAAATCTATATTATAAATACTTATATAAGTAATATATACAGTATAGTAATATATATAAATTTTACAGCTAATTTTATACGCTAGTTAAAAAGCTATAAATACGTAAAGTTTAGTAAAAAAAAAGTCTTAAATTTAAAATTATATAACTAACGCTATAAATACGCTAAGCCTAATTAGGCCTAATTATATTATATCTTATAACTTTTTCTATAAATAGATTTTATTTTAAATTTTTAAATATAATACTTATAGAGTTATTAAACTTTTAAAATCTAATCTTTTTCGATTACGCTTTTTTTTGTCACCCCTCTGTATAACTTTACTATATACTTATAAGTTAAAGAGTAGTCCTAAAAGGCCAGGTGAAACAATAATATTAAAAGTAATTAAGATATAATTAAGAGCTAATTTACTTACTAAGTTTTAGTTTAAAATAATAAATATTATAATATAGTTATATAGAATAAGTCTATTATTATTTTATAAGATATAATTACTAAATAAGGTATAATAACTAGTTTAAGTAGTACTTTAAATAGTAAAAGCCTATAATTATAAGAAATATAACAGTAGACTTACGCCTTAATTAAAATAAAATTTACGTATATAGCTGCCGTACTTATCTTTTAAATAAAAAACGCTTAGTAGGTTATAATAAGTTTAGATTTAAAGTAAACCTATATGACTATATTAAGTATTTAGTAAACTATTATACTTTTAATATATATAAGATATAGGTCCTAGTACTTAATTAGATAATTATAACTTAAAATATTATTTTTAATAAGGGACTCTTCTATAAGGAGCTATATAATTATAGGATACTTAAGAAAGAAGTAGTTTTAGTTATTAAAATATTCTATAAAAATAAATTTATAGACTTAGACGTAGTATTTAATAATATATACTTACTAAGCTAGTCTAATAAGTAGATAAAGAATAATAAATATTTAAACTCTAATTATAAACTTAGGGGTACTAATTATAGTTAGCGTAAAAAACATAAACTAGACTTTTTTTAGTACTACTAAGAATTTAATAGCTATATAGAATAATTACTTAGCTAGTAATTATTTAAATATCTATATAATATTAAATAAATAATTAGGACTTATAACTTTAGAAGTAACGCTAGTACTAAATACTATTTAAAATAATTTTATAAAAGATTAGAAAGTACTTATATTATATTTATATACTAATCGAACACATAGTGTGGCTGTAGTAGCTTGGGGCGACTAAAAGGGGTTTTAAAAAAGGAGGAGTATATATATACCTTTATACTTAATCTGTTAAAAAAGATAGGAAGTATTTAATAGTTACTAAAGAATATATAAAACTAAAGAAACTAGTTTATTAAGTTCTAAAAATAATTTTTAAAGTTTAGAGTATAATTACTCTATAGCTGTCTCTTAAATTATAACTAATACTTTTATTATTATAAGTAAAATAATAATAATATTAGTTTAACGTCGCTAAAGGGATAATTAGGGTTAGATAATATAATTAAGAAGGAGGCTATAGTAGTAGAAACCTAAAATTAAATATATAAATTTACCTCTCTACAGAAGATAACCTAAAAATAATAATTTAAGTAATTAGTTAAGGAGTAAAATAAATCTTATAAGTACTTATATAGTAATTATAGATTTTTAAAATAATAATTTTTAAATTAATTTTATATATATATATTTTTCTAGCGCTATAGAAATATAGACTAAACTATAAATATATATTACTTTTAATACTATAGTAATAGCCGCGATACTTAAAAAAAATATTTAAAATATTATTTTTTAATTACTCTACCTGCCGCGATCTATATTATATATATAAAAATAATTTTCCTCTACTATCTATAACGTAGAAATAGCTCGTTTAATATTTTTTTAGTAATAAATTTAAATAAGTTTTATATATTAAGATTAATACGCTTTTAAAAATAGAAATCTAAACAAAGATTACTAAAATAAAAATAAATAGTTAACTTTTACTATTAAAATAGATCTAGACTTATAAATTTAATTAAAATACGTATTTTATTAAGTATAAAGCTTATATTATTATAAGAGGTAATCTCTAGAAGATTAATTTTATATATTTAATATATACTATTATATTTATAGTAAGATTATTTTATACTATAATAATACTAATAGTAGAATTTAACCTAAAAATTTTATAGTATAATATTATTAATGTATTTTATAATATTTTAATATTAATAAAGAATCTAGTAATATAATAATTAATTAATAAATTTAAAAAGTAAGGTATATACGTTAAACTTAATTAAGTATTATATAGTCTAGGCAACTCGCTTTACTTTTAATATAAAAAGTTGTTAAGCTTACTCTACGCTATGGGACTTATAGTATTAAAAGAAGAGTTTTATTTTTTCTTTAATTATAAAAATATAGTTATTATTTTATTTTATATAAATAATATTTTACTACTATATTATAAGAATTATAAAATAATAGCAAAGTAGTTTTAAAATTAAATTACTTTAAAATATAAAATTAAAGTAAAGGGGCCTATTTAAGAGTTATTTAGTGTTAGGATAATTTATAATTATAAAAAGAGAATAATTGCACTCGTTTATAATATATATATTAATAAAATTATAAAAAAATTTAGTTTTAACGATAGTAGTAGCTCTTTAAAAACGCCTCTCTCTTTAAAAAAGCTTATTAAGTTTACTAAAAAAAGCTTTTAAGTAAAATATTAAGTAATATTAGGAACGTATAAAATTGGTTTAATATAGAGTAATTATACTTTACCTAAATATTATATTTATAATCTTAAAGCTATTATAGTTCCTAATAAATTTAAGTTTAAAATATTTTACTACTATTAATAAAATAATTATTTACCTATATTACACTCGCTAGTAGGCGATTTAATATAAATAATATAATAAATCTAACCTTATAATTTATAAAACTGTATTATTTACTAATAACTCTAATATAAAAAAATTATCTTACAGCTATATTATAATAAGATTTAGAAATATAATATTTAATAAGCGGCTAAATAGACTACTATTACTACTTTAATAATAGAAACTAAACTAATTACTTTAATATATATAAGTAAAAAAGTAATAGCTTTAAAGTACTTTTTCTATAAAATTATACTTAATTTAGGATTTATTTAGAGAATGTACTATAATAATAAATAAATAATTAGACTTATAATTAGAGCTAATAAGAAAATTATAAAATAATTACGCTATATTAATATTTAGAATATATAACTACGGGAAGAATATATAAAATAATTATTTAAAATAATTTATCTATTAACTAGAGATATGTCTACTAATTAATTAATAAAGGCGCTTATATTATAATAATTTATACGCTGTAAAGAGCTACTTAATTTATAAAATATATAATTACTAATTATTAAGTATATAAAAAGTAAAAAGGAGAGTGCCTATTAAATTTTATATATTGTAAATAAAAAAAACTAAAAATAAAAGGAATATATTATAAGAAAAGTAGAAAATTATAATTATAAGATAGCTTAAGTCTTATTAAGCAGCTTATACAGCTAATAACGCTTTTCTTTTTAAGCTTTAGTTAAATAGAGATACTTACTTAGAGTTTAAAATAAATAAAAGTAGTTAAAAGTTTAAAAAGAAAAACTCTAGTTATAGAAGTATAATTTACTTTTTATCTCTTAATACACTAGTAAAATAAAATAATTATTATTATACTGCTACTACTTAAATTTTATAAGTATATTATAGGCTCTTAAGAATAAATTAAAGTACTGTTAATTTAGACTTAAAAAGAATTTATTTATATAACCTATAAAATTTTCCTTTAAGAAAATATTTTAACCTTTAACTTAAGTACAATTATTAGCTGTCTATTATTTATATAAATAATAGTAAGATAGTAAACAAAAATTAGTAATAACTAAAATACGCCTATAAAGATATTTACTAAGTAAATTACTATAGCCCTAGCTACTAGAAATAGGATCTAAATATTAGTTTTAATTAAAAGAGCCTAATAGACCCCAATATTCCCTAATTACTTAGTAATTTTATTTTAGTATTTAGGGCTAAAGAAGCCTAGTATTACATAAGAATATTATAAGTAGCCTTAAAAGTAAATATAATTTTATTATTAAACTGTAATATATTAGTATAATCTATAAACTAAACTTAAAAGTAAATTACTTACTTTAGAATTTATAGTATTATACTTAAGTATAAGTTTAATAATGATTATAGAGATAGTATAAGTACTAATAAGATTATAATAATTAGTAATATATAATAGAGATATAATTAATAAAACCTATAGCTAATTATATAAATAGGTTACGTAATAATAGTAGCGCGTATTTATAAAATTAAAATTTATAAAATAGGCTTTTATTAAATTACTAAATAGAGCGCTGCGTATATAGACCTTATAGCTTAGAATAAGTTACTTACTAGACTTAAAAAGTAGTTTTTTCTTACCTTTAGTAATTATTTAACTATTTTTACTCTACTCTTCTTTATTATTATGTAAGATTAGAGGATTATTATTATAATTATATAATTTAAAAGAATTAGAAGGAGAAATGCTATTAAAAAGTTATTTATAACTATTATAGCCGCCGTCGCTATAACGCTATTAGTTATAAAAAAAATAAGTACGAAAATATCTAAAAGTATTTTATATTTAGTTAGTAATACTTAAAAAGGTAAAATAAAATAAAAATAGTAGCGTTACCTACTATAGTAAAAATTATTATACACAAAAAAAAAAATTAACTTAAGTAGCTATTATACTTAACTAGTATAGATAAGCCGCTTTTATTTATATAACCTACTACCTATTTACTACGCTTATAACTTTACCTACTTACTAAATATAAAAGGTATAATTAAGTAATAATAATAATAATAGCTAATTATAAAATAATATAGAAAATAAGTTTTATTTAAAATAAACTAATAAAATAAACTGCTATAGGAAATTGGCTAAGTAAATTACTTAAAGCTATAGACTTACTATAAAAATAATTTAATAAAAAGAATTAAGTATACTGTAAGTTTTATAGTAAGATATTAAAAAAATAAAATTTACCTTAAGTAATTTTTAGATAAACTTATTACTAATATAAAGTTTATATAGAGGATATATTATAATATTAGAACTTATATACCCTTTTTAATTACGGGTTAATTACGTAACCATATTATTTAATTACTGACCTATTATATATATATTTAGTCTTGATTATTTTATCTAATAGATAGTATTAATTTACCTTTTACTCTAAAAATAAGTATTATCTAGTTTACTATAAAATATAAGTAAAGCGTTACTATATTTAGTAAAATACTTTACCCTTACTAAAAGAAAGGAGTATAACTTTTTAGTATTTAAAATTTATACTACTTATATATAGTCTTATTAGTATTGTAAAGAGAAAATTAGCTAAAAATTACTAGTTTTTAAAATTAAAGAATTAGGACTATTATATAAAAGAAAGAAGTAAACAGCCGTATTATATATATATAAAAGATAAATATATCCTTTGTTTTAGAGAGTTTTATAAGTTAATAATATAAACTTTAAAGTATTTTTTTATAATATACCCTCTAGTTAAACTAATAAAAATAGCTTAACTATTTAAGTAGTTTTTTTTTTATATAATAAAGTTACTATTAGTAACTACCTAATTAGGAAGAAAAGTACTATATATACTATATAATCTAATAATTAGTTCTTAAAGGTACTATAGTAAGTCTAATTAAAAAAAGTAGCACTAAAATAGGTATATAATAACTACTTAATAGTACTTAATAGTATCGCAGCTTAGTATAGTTTATTATACTATATAGTAACTTATACTAGCATATTTACTATTATAAATTAATACTAAGTAGGTATTTATAAAGAAAGAGATATTAATATATTATAATTATAGTATATATTATAGCGTTTAAGGTACTATTTATTAATAATAGTATACTACTACTTTATAATTAAAATACGCGCTTCTGGTATGTTAAAAAATAATATTTTAGTAGAATATATATATTAGATTTACTCTAGCCTATACTATAGGGTACGCTAAATACTTTAAGCTTTTAGATTAGACTAAATAGGTAGGTAACGCGGAGTAATAGATATATTTAATATATTTAATATATTACTATTTATCTTTATAGGCGGTCTGTAGAAATTAATATTTAAATAAAATAATTTTATACTTATAGGCATAGTATTACTAAAGAGGGCTAAAAAAAGCTACCTAAGTAGGTAAAAAAGATAAAGATTTATCGCTTATAGGCGTTATTAAGTAAAAAAAAAATATTAAAATTATTATAACTATACTACTATGTAAAGTAGTTAATTAATAAAAATAAATTATAAGAGAAAGGCGCTAGTAACTATAGCGCTAGTAATAATAACGCTAATATTAGTAATTATAGGGCGCTAGAGTATAAAAACGGTATAGTTTTTTAATAAATAAATAAAAGTATTATAAATAATAGTTTAAGGTGTAAAGTGTATATATAATTTTAATTAAGGTAATATAAGATAAAAATTACTAATATATAGAAGAGAACTGTATCTTAATACTACGAAAAATATTTAGAGGTAAATAAAAAAAATTTTTAAAGGGAGGATAATAAATAGCTAATATAAAAGAATTTAGATAAATAGCTAAATATATTATTAAATAAAATAAAATATTTTATATTAATTATTTTATTATAACTCTAAAAATTCTAGTTCTCTATTAAGACTGGATTTAAGTAGTATAAAATTAATTTTTTTAACTTATTATACCTATAGAATTAATTTTTAAAAAAAATCTTTTTAGTAAATTTTTAGTAGGTAGCGTTACTAGATAATAAAGCTTTAAAATAAAAGATTAATTATAGTAAGTATACTAATATTTAGTAGTATAAATAATATATATATAATCTTTTTAGTAACTCTTTTAAAATAATTTTTACTTTTTATTTTATTTTTAATTATTACTTTTATACTCTCTTATACTGTCTATATTATTATATAACTTTTTTTCTTAATATATTCTTAAACTTTCTAATTATTATAAATATTGTAAATTAATTATTAATACTACTACTACTATAGCTATAGTACACTATAATACTTTTTTTAATTTTTACTTTTTAAAATTTTACTAGATTTTTAATCTTAAATTTTTGTTAAAAAACTTTACTAATATTTATTTAATAGTTTAAATAGGTAATATTTAATTATTCTTATAATATATAGCCTTACTACCTACATTTAATTAAATATAATTAGTATTTAAATTTTTCGACACAATAAGTATGAAGGCATGCACATACTCCTCCTTTTTTAAAACCCCTTTTAGTCGCCCTAAGCTACCACAGCCACACTATTTGTTCGATTAGTATACAAATATATATAGTATTTAAAATATTTTAAGTATACTAATATTAGTAAAATGCTAATAGAGCCTAGTTTTTTTATTTTTAGTTTTTATTTTATTTTATTTTTAAGCGTGTAAATACGCTCTATAAGAAGTAAGTAAAAAAAATAAATAATATATACTGTTATTAAGTATTTAAATAATAAATAGCTAATTAAAATAAAAATACTAGTTAGTTTTAATAAAAATTTTCTATATTATAGTAAAAAGTTCCTATACTCTAATATTTTAAATATCCTTTGTTTTTTTTTTTATAAAATAATATACTCTTATTAGAAACTTAAAAAAAATCCTTTTCCGCTTTTATTTTAAGCGGATTTTTTATTTATTTGTTAGTTTAATAAGATTTATAGCGTTTTTAAACTAAAAAAAACATATTTTCTACTTATAGCTAGCTAATAATTTTAATAAACTAATAAGTTTTATATTTATATTATGTTCTATAATAGCTATTTATTAGTTAGCCCTTAAATACTTAACGGTCTTATAAGAAGCTTAATACTAAAAAAAATTAAATAGACTTTTAAAGTTATTAATTTTATATTACCTATTTTTTTTTATTTAGATTTTTAAGGCGTAGAACGATATTTATAATTTTTTAAATAAATATTTTTAAACTTTACTTCGGTAGATATAAAAGATATAATATATTTTTAAATAGCTAAAAGCTAGTTTAAAAAGAATAGAAAAAATAATAATAATAAATTATTTATTTTATAAACTCTATCACGTCGTAAAGATAAAAATAATATAAATTTTTTTTTAATTTTAATAATTTATAATTATTTAAACTCTATCTATGCTATTATATTAAAATAAAAAAAGTTTTAAAACTATTATATAATATCTATATAACTTAATATTACTAAGAGATAATAGATTTAAAAGATTTAGTATTTTATTAGATTCTTTAGACTTTCTCTAGAACTAAAACTACTATCGCCCTTAACTACCTTAACTAATATTATAATTTATAACGCCTTTAAAATACTTTTAATTTAAAATTCTAGTTAATTTTTAACTATCCTAAAAGCCTATTATATTAGATTTTTATTTTTATAATATTTTATATTATTTTTTTAATTAATATTACCTTATAGGCTCTTTTTGTAAATCTCTACTTTATAAAACTAGCTTATTTTACTCGCTACCCTCGTCGTTCTTAAATTTTTTTTTAATTATTACCTTAGCTACTTATAAGATAAAATTTACTATATAAAAAACCTTTTTATATATATATACTACTTATTTTTTTACTATTTACCTACTTACTATTATACCTACGCGTTTTCTTTACCCCTAGCTATTCTTATCTATAACTTTAGTCCTCCTCTTAAGATCTATGTTAAAGTATAGAAAGCCCTATATAATTACTAAAATTTAGTACGCGACCTATTAGGTAATTATTTTTATTATTTAAATAGCGCTATATTTACTAAGAATAATAAAAGCCATTATAATACTAAAAAGTAAGACTCTTGTTACTAAACTTATAATAGTAAATATACTTATATACTAATCTATATACTAATATTTTAATCTAAAATATTTCAAAAAAATTATATACTTACTATTATAGTTCTATCTATATCTAAAAAATTACTAAGTATTTTTATTCTTATATAATCCGCTCTGCTCTATAGTAAAAAATAAAAACAGCTTCCTTATAAAAAAAATATAATTATTTAATTAATTCTTTTAATCTTTGTTATCGTAGACTATATAAATATAAAACTTAATAAATTATAATCTACTATTAGGTAGATAATTAAGTTAGACAACAGTTTAGATAGTAAATTTATAAATAATATTTTTAATAAGAATACTTTACGCCGCGCTTAAGCTATTTAAAAATTTATTAAGGTAGTTAAGTTATTAATCTATTAAACTTTTATATTAGATTTATTATATAATTTTTATTATTTTATCTCTTTCCTATACATTTATTATACAATTTTTTTTAAGTATTATAGTTTTAAATTATATATTATAAATAGTAGCTTAATAACTATTTAATATTTAATTTAATATACTTTATACTATATTATTATATAAATGTGTAAAATATTAGTTTAATAATTTTTTATTATATTCTTAAGATTTAACTACTCTCTAAATCTTTAAAATTATTAAGTTAAAAAAGCTTTTATTAATCTATTAGCTAGTATATTACTTTCTGAAAAGTATATAATTTTAAAACTTTCTTTTAAATACTTTTAGTGTAATTATATATTCTATATATTTATATAGTATAAATAGGTAGTTATACACTCATTTTTACCTATAACTAGCCTAATTATTAACTAATTATTAGAGAATATACGCTATATAATTCTAAAATTTAATATAATTTTTTATAGCAGCACTTTAAAGCTATAGTTCTTTTATTCATATAGTTAAGTGTAAAGAGTTTTACTTTAGTAGTTAATATTATAATAGTAGTCTATTTTATAGATTTCTAAATAATTACTCTACTTAATAATAGAATAATATAACTATATAGAGATTGTTTAATTTTTAGATTATTTATAAATGATATATCTAAATAGATTATAAGTTTTAGGCCCTTATATATACTATATTAGGTTACTTAAAAGTAAGATTTATAAAAGAACAGTCGCGGTAAGATACCTTAGAGCTTATATTACTAGTTTATAAAACTTTTTAGAACAGAATGTTTATTTTTCTTTTACGTATATATAATATAACTTTTTAGCGCTTTTTTTTATAATAGTAGTCCCTACTCTATAATTTTAGAATTTACTAATTTTTAGCTTATTTTTTTTATAGTTATAAGCCCGGCGTTTTAGAAATAAAAAAATATTTTCTTTATATATCTAATTATTAGAAATTTTATTTTCTAAAGCTTTAATTAATTTTTTAACTTTTTATTTAAAAGCTCCTAGTTCTATAGATTTAGTTAATATTATCTTATCTATATACTAATAATAAATCTTATATTTTTAACTATTAAACGCTTAGTAAGCCTTACGACTAATAATTCTTTATATATTATAATATCTAAAACTATTTTATCTCTTTTAATAAATAATATTCGTTTTACTAATTTAGCGAGGTAGCTAACTTAGTATATATAGTTTAAAGTATAGTATATACTTTACTATATATAAAATTTTATTAATCCCGACCTTAAAAGCGTTAATACTTTTAATAATTTTTTTTAAATACTAAAGCTTTTACGTATTATAAAAGCGTCTAAAACTAAAATTATAAAAATTTACTATAACTATACTATTAAAATAGTTATATACTAAGCCTGCTTATCTAATTATACTACTAAAGTAAACTAAGTAATATATATTTAAAACTAATTTAGTATAATAGTAGCTTTAAAGCTTATAAATACTATTTAAATATACTATATAATTAAGGCGGATATCTTAACTTATTTAATTATTTATTTTTTTAAATAAAAGCTTTTAACTACTAACGTAATAGCTAAGAATATTATATAATAATAATACTATACTTATTTAAAAAAAGTAAAATATAAAAAGATAGCTCGTAAGTTATAGTATTATATAGAGAAAGCTCTTTTTATAAAGACAAAAGTATATAAGCTTAGTAATATTTAAAATAAATTAGTTATTACTAACTTTCTTACTACTATTAGTAAAAAATTAGTACCTAATTAAGTACAGTAGATATATATAACTTAGGTTTAAAAATTAATATTTAAAAGTAAAAAGCTCTTCCTAATAAAAGTAGAAAGAATCTTTTAAGTAATATTATAAAATAAAGTTACTAAATTAATTACTAAGAGCTCTAGGATTTTTATAATATTTAGTAAATAAAACCTATCTTCCTAATTAAATAACTTATAACTAAAAAATAAGGGTAAGTTATACTAATATTTTTATAAACTTAAAGGGTACTATTAGAAACTTACTAAGTACTATTACTAATAGCAAATATTAATTAGTATTTATACTAATTAGACCGCGCCGCTTTTTAAAAAGAATAAAAAAAGCTTTTTAAGCGCCTTAAATTTAATAAATTTATAACTCTTTATAATATACTTAAGTAAAAAGAATAGTTTAAAAGAAATACTATATAGGGTAAGAAATTTAATAAACTAAAATTTCTTAGCTTTTTTATATATATAATTATTAATCTTTTACTTAATATAAGTAGTAAATTAAAATAAAGTAATAGTATATATTTTATATAAAATTATAATACCTATACGCTTTCTAAAAATATTATTCTTAATAATAGTACTATTGTATATTTAATAAATAATAGATTACTACTTATTCTAAAGTCCTTTAAAAAAGCTAATAGTATTTATACTATTAAAGCTAAAATATAAGCTTTTCTAATCTTTAGTATAGGAACCTAAGTAATTAAAAATATTTTAAATAGCCTAAATAGAAATTTTATAAAAGATTTTATACTAAAAAATATAGCTATTATAAAAGAATTCTATCTAAATATAATATCTAAAACTCGCTTATATAATAAAAAATTTTAGTATCTAGACTTAAATAATATATTACGTATAGAATCTTTAGAATAAAGTCTTATATTTATAATATTTACTTATATATATAATTTTATATTTATTAAATATATACCTCTATTCTTCTCTCCCTTAGTTTAAAGTATAATACTAATATATTAAAAACTCTATTTATAGTTTACGTATCCGCGTACTAATACTAAGGATATATAGTATTAAAAAATAAAATATTTATATTAAAAAACTTTATATACTTTAGTGTAAAGAGCGTAAAATATTTATATTTTAAGTACTAAATATATATATTATAAATAATATTCTCTTATATACGCGGCTTACGTAATTTTTTAAAAACTTTAAAAAAAATTACTATAACTATATTAGCGTATTTTATAGAATATCTTTAATATATTTAAAAAAAGGCTCGAAGAGGAGTAAATATTATTAGTTAAAAATAACTATAGTAAAAAAGTTTATATATAAAATCTATAGGCAAAGTTACTTTTAGAGGTTATAAAAGTATTTTTAAATTTTATTATATAGGTATATATTTAGTATAAACTTAAGATTATAAAAATTTTTTATAATTATAATATTACTACTAAATTATAATATAGAAAATCGCGCTTTAAAAAATAAATAAAAAAGCTTAGTATAAGTATTAAAATACTACCTTTTTATACGTATAAGCTAAATAGCGGCGTTAAACGTACTAGCTAAAAAATTATTAATAAAACTATTACTATATAAGTTAGTATAAACTTACTAAAGAAGTTTTAATTAATAATTATAAAAGTAATTATAGCGCTTTATAATATTAGTCTAATAATTTCTAAAAGTATATAATCTCTAAAAAAGGTCTTTTATAACTAGTTTAGATAGTATTTAACGCCAAGCGCGCTAGTACGCTAGCGCGAGGCGCTATACCTTTTTCGACCTAGCCTTACCTGAATTTTTCGACACATTGAGTATGAAGGCATGCACATACTCCTCCTTTTTTGAAACCCCTTTTAGTCGCCCTAAGCTACTACAGCCACACTATTTGTTCGATTAATATATAAATATAGATAGTATTTTTATTATTATAAACTTAAACTTATAAAGTACTAAACGGCAGATCTACGTCTAGATTAAAATAATATATATACTTATAGTTGTTATATATGTCTATTAAATAGATATTACGCAGCTAAATAAAATAAGCGTAGATTTAAAATAAATCTATAAGTCTATATTAAATATATAATTAATTACGTAGCTTTTAATATTTATAAAATATAAATACTATTACTTAACTAGGTTATTATAATACGTAATATTACGTTTAATAAAACTTTTTTTTATAAAAAAAAAGATTAGCCTATTTTATAGAAAAAAGGTATAAAGTTTATAAATATTTTATATACTATTAAGGTTGTAGATATAGATAAAGTATTTAATAAAATTTTTAATATATTAGGCTATAACTTTAGTAAACTAAAAATTAGTAAAAATATTATATAATATAAGTAATAGTTTAGAGGTACTTTAGCGTAAGTCTTATTTTTATTTTTAGCTAATTAGGTAAGTAAAGTTTTATATAAGTAGTATATACGTAGGCTATTAATATAACTAGTTAATAGCCGTAAATTTATATATTATATAATATAAATATTAGTCTAATTTCTTTTTAGCCTATTTTAGAGCCTAAAGAACTTAGAAGTATAAATTTTAAAAAAAATAAATCCTTTAGTATTTCTTATAAAGTATACTTTAGTAAAAGAGTAGAATAGCTTAAAATAAAAAATTTATAAAATTTTTAAATAGTAGGTAAAAGCTTATTTAATACTATTACTTAAATTAGTAATATAGAGCTTCTTTTATTAAATAAAATAATTAATACTTATATTTATAAGACGTAGGGACCTATAAAAGACTATAGTCTAACTACTTAATAGAGCTAAAGGTAGCGTAGGTTAAATTTTAAAGATCCTAATAAACTAGAGAGTAAGAATAAAAACTTTCTTAGTATTTATATATTATTAAGCCCTAACCTAGGAAGTAAGTTATTACGTAATATAAAGCTTATAAACACTTTACTTAATAGTATCAATAGTTCTCTCTAGTATAACTTTATAAATATATTTATTTTTAGTATAAATCTTATATAGAAAGCGCGTAAAGAGTTTATAATTATTAATATAATAGTTTAAGCTACTATATAGGATAGGGCCTTAAAAAAAATAATATTTTAAAATAAAGTTTATATATACCGCCATAAGTTTCTAAAAAAACTAGTAATATAAAAAGTAATTTTTTTATATTTATTTAGCCTGCCTTTTTACTAGGCTATATATAAAAAATAAATTATACTTTTTAAAAAATAAACTTAGTAAGTAGTTACGTGCTCTAATAGTATTAAATATTTACTTTTACTGAAATAAGTATTTACTTATAAATTTAATTAGAATAGTTATTTTATAAAATATAAAACTTATTTAGTAGTTAGAAGTAACCTCTAGTTAAAAGATATACTTTTATTAATATATACTATATATATATTTGTATACTAATCGAACAAATAGTGTGGCTGTGGTGGCTGTATAGGCGACCAAAAAGGGGTTTCAAAAAAGGAGGAGTATGTGCATGCCTTTATACTCAATGTGTCGAAAAAGCTAATATATACTATAATACTTACAGCGCGCTCCTTTTATATAACTATAATAATTATAGTAGAGTTTAATCTAAAAATTTTATAGCTTATTATAATTAGCGTATTCCTTAATATACTAATTAACCCCTTAAACTTAGTATAGTATAAACTACTTAATAACTATAAATAAAAAGATAGCTATATAAAGCTTAATTAAACTTTATATAGCTTACGCGACTTACTTATACTATAATATAAAAAGTTTTCTAGTACTCTAGCTAATCTTAGCCTTATTTACTTAACAGAAAAATTTTATTTATTTTTAACATAGATTATAAGATCTTTATACTTTTTTATATAAATAATATTTTACTTCTATACTATAAAATTTATTAATAAGAAGCTTTTAAACTGCATAATAAGTTTTTAAAAATATATAAAATAGAGGTACGTAGAGCTGTAAAATAGTATTTTAAACTATAAGTAATTAAAAATTAAAAAGATTAAATAATTATACTAATGTATAATTTATATATTAAAAAAATTAAAAAAAATTTTAAAGTAACTAATTTAGTACTTTTTTTACTAACGCTGTTACTATTAAAAGAACTAGTTAAAAATAAAAGAAAAGTTATAAAAGCTAAAATTAAGGCGTATTAAAAGTATATTAAATTTATATTTTATATTACTATTATAATACGACCGGATATAGTATTTATTATTTTAAAAGTTTTTTATTTTTTAACTAATTTAAGTAAAAAATATTTTACTATAATAGAATATATAATCGCGTTTTTTTATAAATTACGCTTTTAAGTAATCTAATATAGCGTATATAAAGGCCTAAAACATATAATTTTTTAAATACTTTATTTATAGATAATTTAAAAAGTAAATAATTTTTATATAGCTATATTATTATATTATTTAGGGGTATAATTATTTAAAAAGCTATAAGGTAGGCTACTATTATAATATTAACTACTAAGGTAGAGCTCCTCGCGCTTAAGTATACAAATAAAAAAATAATAGCTCTAAAGCGCTTTTTTAAAAAATTTATTTTAAATTTTAGAGTTACGTAGCGTATATTCTATAATTATATATAGAGTAGTTAACCTAGATAGATTTGCTAGCAATACAGAGCGTATAAATTATATAGTTATAGTTATATAATTATATAATCTATACTATCGCGTAAATCCTCTATCTAGCTATTATATAAATAGTAAAGATAAAAAAAATATTAATTAAAATATAACTATTATTATTTATTATTTTATACTATTTTCTATTTTTTATAATATTACAGACGACTATTACTCCGTATAAATAAAATATAGTTATCTTAATATTAATTAGTAGTTAGTTAATTAATTTATTTAACTACTTTATTATTAGTAGTTAATTAGATTTTTTTATCTACCGTATAAGCAGATTAATTAAATTATTTAACTACTCTATTACTAGTAGTTAATTAGATTTCTTTATCTACTATAAATTTGTAAGAGTATATAAAAAAATTAAGTTATTATTAAATCTATACTATATAAAAATAATTTTATATATTACGCAACTTTTCCCCGTATCTATAAATAAAAGGGAGTATATTAAATTATATATTTTATTAAACTCTTATCCGTATAAAAAATAAAAATAACCTTGTTTAAAACTAAACTATTTTATATATACTTGCTAGTACTATAAGCTAGAACTATATAATTAATTATATATTATATAAACTAAATAATATAATAGTACTAAAAAAAGCTTTCTATATAAAAAAAAGTAAAAAGTATATAATAGAGACGGATCTAGATTTATTATAAAAAAATATATTTAAAAATATAATATCTCTATATAAATACTTAAACACTAAACTAAGTTATAATATTAAATAAAAAATTTAAATACTCTAAATAATCTATTTACTAAATAATTTAATACGTACGTTAGCTGCGTTATTATAAAACTCTATATAAAGTAAAGAGATACAGCCTAAAATCTATATAAAAAGCCTAATAAAATATTTTATACGTTTTTTATATTTTAACTTAAATATCCCGTATCGCATAAATTACTTTTTAGTATATTTTTTTTCTTTTATATATTATATTCTTTTACTTTATCGCATAAAGGTTAAAAGAAAAACTTTTAAAATATTATATCTAAAAAAAATAAAAAAAAAATAAAAAAAGACCCCTATTTTCTATACATTTCCCTAATCCTCCTCTATATTATTAAAGGAAAAATAAAGGAAAAATAAAAAAATAATAAAAAAAATTTAAGTATAATATTTATACCGGGCTTTATATAACTACTATATATAAAACTTATATATATTATTTTAAAATACTACTAGAGTATAATACTTTATAAAAAATAAAAGTCTAATATTACTATTATATTTCTATATATATAACTATAGCTCTAAAACTCCGCGCGACTATACTAAAAATATATAAAAATAGCCTTTATAGTAAATAATCTTTACGGTAAAAAAAATTAAATTAATATTATTAAATAGGATAATATTTATATTATATAAGGATAATTAGTATACTATATATTTATTATTCTATAAAATATTACTGTATAGAAAGAATTATATAGAGATATATATATACCTTAATATAAAAAACTAATAAAAATACCCTATTAGCAGCCGTTCTAATACAAATAGTAACCTAAATTTAATTACTAGATATAAGAGCCCGTATAAAAATAAAACTAGATATAATTATAACTTACTATAATTATAACTACTACTATTTATACAGAATAAAAGTTATTTTAAAAATTTTATTAGAGGTTAACTTTATATAAAAGAAGATAGCTAAAAAGTTAAAAAAAAATATAATATCTAAAACCACGTATAGAGATAACAATAAATAAAAACTAAAAAAAAAAAAAAATATTATAAAGAGATAAAAGCTCCTTTTTATATACTACTATTTTATATAGCTTTAAACCGGCCCTTTTTAACTATTATATAATAACTCCTTACTTCTATTTACTATAATTTTACTCTTTACTTTTTTATAATATATAAAATTATTTACTTTTTTATTACTTTAGTTTACTATAATCTTAATTAATAAGTAGTAGTATATTATATAATTTTACTATTTATTACTGTATAACACGCGAATAATAGACTATAATTTAGTTATATAAAAATATATTAAAATAAAGGGATACTCGTACAAAAAAGGAAAACTAATTATTTATATATAAAAAGAGATATAAAAAAAATAAAATATTCGTATAATATTACTGTAAAAAGAAGAGTTACTAGTATATATAAAATAGTTAACCTAAATAGATTTGCTAGTAATACAGAGCGTATAGATTAAATAGCTATAATTATATAATTATATAATTTATACTAGCGCGTAGAACTCTTATCTAGCTATTATATAAATAGTAGAGATAAAAAGAATATTACGGCGCCTTTATTGTCTCCCCTTTTACACGCCTCCTCGTACCCGTGCATATAGCAAAAGTACACACATCCTTATGCTGTTACTTTACTTTTAGGCTAGCCTACGTCCTTTTTAACTTACTTTTAATAATTAAAAGAATATTAATTAAAATATAATTATTATTATTTATTATTTTATACTATTTTCTATTTTTTATAATATTATAGATAACTATTACTCCGTACAAATAGAGTATAGTTATTTTAATAATAATAACTAATAAATAATTAAGCTAGTTATAGGTAAAAATAAGCGTATAACTACCTATTTACGCTATATAGATATATAGAATATATAGCTATACTAAAAATATTTAAAAAAAAAGTTTTAAAATTAAATACCTTTATATAAGTAATATACTAGCTAATAGGTTAACAAAAGCTTTTATAGCTTAATAATTTTAAAAATTTAAAAAATAGCTAAATTTTAAGAAGAAATAAAAAATTACTAAATTAAAATTTTAAAAAATTATATAATAATAGAGCGTAAAGCGCTTTAAATTAAATAATAAATAGCGTATTAGCCGCTATTTATAATAAATAATTTAAAATTATACTACTTAGAAAAACTCTATAACAAAAGAGTAGAAAAAATAATAAAATAATAAAAATTATATAATAACTCTAATAGAGACGCTTAATAAATTAATAATTTTACTAGCTTACTAAATTTCTAAACAGCTTAATTACAGCGTAAAGTAATTTTATTAAAAATATTATTTATAGAGTTACTACTTAAGTTTTTATTTATTTTAATTATCTACCTAATAGTAGTTTATAATTTATTAAACTCTATAATTTATAAGGTCTATATTAATAAAAATTACTAAAAGTAGATTATAGGATTATATTACTTTATAAGTAAGCTCTTTTGCCTTCTTATTATAGAGCAGCTTATAATAGAATAAAAAGCGCTTAATAATCTTTTAAATATAACTAAAACTATAATAGTAAGTATATAATTTTTTTATATTTTTTAGATTAAGATATCTATATATATATTAGTTTATAGTTATATCTACTTTTATATACCTAGTAATAAAAGCCTTATATTTTAGTATTATAATAACTTTTATTACTTTTACTAGACAAAGCGTTACTTAAATAGTAAAAATAAAATATTAGGCACTTTAATTCTATAATCTATTAATAATATTAAACTACTTAAATACTATTTAATAGTTTCCTAACTCTTCTAATTCTAATATAAAAGAATAGATAGAGTTTAAAAAAACTATAAACTAAAAAGTTTAAAATATTATTTATTAATATTATTTTTATTTTTACAGCGTAATAGAGTCTATAAAATAAATAGTTTACTATTTTTATTTTTTTTAGTATTTTTAAATTTACTCTTATTTACTATAGGGCGTGGCCTATTTTTTAAACTTAACCTAGTAAAGCTTAAAAGAGTTAAATTAAAAAGAGCGCTAATAGTACTCTATGTTTAAAAAAAACTAAATAAAGAAAATAGGCTAAATAAAATTAATAACTTTTAAAGTTTAGTTAATTTTTTATTAGTATTAAGCTTCCTATAGAGATATTATATACTTTTTAGCTAGCTTTTAAATAGCTATTTAGAGGCGCGATATAAATATTAAACTAAAAAAATTATTAAAATTACTAAGTAGTAGATTAGGAAGATTATTATTTAAAGCTTAAAGGGGCTATAGAGTCTTTTAAACTAAAAAAGTATATATTATATTTATTAAAGATAAAGGATAATTTTTATAAGTTTATAATAGTAAGAGAAAATTTTTTTTTTACAATTAAAAGATCTGCAAAATATCTTAATTAAAAAAAAAAAAATTTATGTATAAAAATATAGAATAATTATTTAGAGCTTATATTAGTAGTATATTATTTTATAAAAAAAATAAATAATCTTTTAAATATTATAATATAGGAGCTTTTATTAAAGTTATAAAAATTTTTATTTAAAGTTAAATAGCGCTTTAGTTCTACTAAGCTACCTATTATTAAAACTTTTTATACTTCTTATTTTTTTTTTTTTACCTACTTTTTCTTACAAAGTATAATTACAGGCTAAAAAATAATAGTAAGTAAAATATTAAAAACTAAAAAACTAGACTCTATTAGCTCCTTACTAATCTTAGTATACTTTAAATATTTTAAATATTAATTATACTTAGTTAAATTTAGGCGGTTAAGCTTAGTCTTATACTAAAAATTTTTTATTATATCTTTAAACTATTAAGCAAAGATTAGTAAAATTTTTTAAAAAAAAAAAATTAAAAATTAGAAATCTAAATAAGCTCTAAAAAGTTAAAATTAAGAAAAGTATTATAGCTTACTATAATTATAGTAGTAGTAATATAAATAACTAACTTATAATACTTATAATAATTAAGGAGCTTAAGGAGCTGTTAAAAGAAATAAAATTAAATAAAAAAGTTTAGATACGGTATAAATAATATAAAAAAATATAAAAGTAATAATAATAAGTAAAGAAAGAGTAAGGATTATTTTAAAAAAAGTTAGTAAAGATATTATATAAATACTTTATATACTATTAACGCTAGCGTGCCTACGGTAATTAGTCTTTTATTTTAAAACTCTATTACTTAGCAACGCTATCCGCTAAAATTTTATATAAAAAAGTTTTTTTTAAAATTAATTTTACAGCTACTATAAGTTTAAAAGAATTAATTTTAAACTATTTTAATAGTTAAGCTGTTTCTACTAGCTTAATTAAGGGGTATATTATAGTAAAATATTTTAGAGCTTACGTTACTAGTTTATAAAACTTTTAAAAATAAAATATTTATTTCTCTTTTACGTATATATAATGTGGCTTTTTAGTGCTTTTTTTTATAGAAATAGTCCCTACTCTTTAATCTTAGAATATAGTAATTTTTAGCTCGTTTTTCCTCTATAAGAACGTAATTATATGTTTTACTATAATAAAGTACTTTTTACTTAAATTAGGTAAGAAATAAAAGAGTTTTAAAACAGTTAATACTATGTCTAGTTAGCTTATAATAGTAATATAAAGTATAGATTTAGTATATTTTTAAGATGTCTTTATTTTAGCGTGTATTAATTTTTTTTTTATTTTTAACTAGTTTCTCTAATAATAAAGGCGTTAGTAGAAAAAGTACTAAATTTATTACTTTAAACTTCTTTATAATCTTTTTTATATATAAATTATATATAAGTGTAATAATATTTTTGTCTTTAATATTTAATTACTTATATTCTAAAATACTATTTTATAGCTTTACGCTCGTTTATTTTATATATTTCTTAAAGCTTATTACGTAGTTTAAAAGCTTTTTACTAATAGAGTTTAAAGTATAAAAGTAAAATAATATTTATATAAAAAAGTATAAAGATCTTACAATCTATATTAAATAAATAAATAAATTTTTTTTTTAGTAAATAAGTGTAAACTTAGCTAGGGTACTAGAGAATTTTATATACTATAAAATAGTAAAGTCGTTTAGACTATATAAAGCTTAATTAAGCTTTATATAGTTATGTTATTATTTATAGCTATTAAATAGTTTATACTCTATTAGGTTTAAGCAGTTAATTAATATATTACAGGGGGGTGAAAAAAAAAAGACAAAAGAAAAAAGATACCTTTTTTAAAATAATATAACTTTTTAATTAGTAAGCCTAAAAATATAAAAAAAATAATATTTTAAAGAGAAAGACTAGCAGGCTTAATTCACCCTGTTAGGGGCTGCTTACTAAGGGGTTTAGGGGTAAAAAAAAATTAGTAAATATAGAAAATTTTTAGGACCCTACTTTAAGTTAGTACAACTTTTTATTTAACGTATAAAATTAGCTTATTTTTATATATATAATAACAGATACTAAGTTTTCTTAGTATATTAAATATTTTTATATTTTTATATATTATTTATATAATTATATATAAAAGTCACTTTTTTATATTTTTTATAATAAACTAGTAAATAATAAATTACTAATACTTAGTATAGTAGCCTTTAGTTTCTATAACCGCCTTATAACGATTAGGAAGAAATAAAATACAGTTATTAATAACTTATTATAGTATATTATTCTACTCTTATATAATAACTCTTTTAAAGGCCTCTATACTTTGTATACTAGATCTTATACTTAAATTAGCTATATTAATATTATTTAGCCCTTATTTTAAATAGCCCTATATATTTTCTATAGGGGCTAAATTAGGGCTATAGGCTAGGTAAGGAAATAGTGTAATTTTATTATTTTTAAACTAGTTTAAAACGTTCCTATTTTTATAAATAGGGACGTTATCTTGTTAAAATTGCTAACCTAAATTCATATTAATATAAAGTTTATAATTATAATATAATATAATAATATATATATATATATATTATTATATTATTAAAAACAGGGGTAAAAAAGTATTATAAAACTTACCCCTTTTTATATAGGGTTTAACCTTAGGTATAAGGACTTTATTTATATAATCCTTACTAGTATAAGAAGTAGAAAAATTAGGTATTTTAATAAATACTAAATTACTTCTACCTCCTATCTAAATTGCACCCTAAACTTGTAGTTTAAAGTCTTATCTTATAAAATAATTAATATAAATAATATTAAAAAACTAAAACTATAGCTTAAAAATATATAAAAAGTTATATATTTTAATATTTTAAAAAGTTAAAATAACTTACTATATAATTGGATAATAGCCAGTTCTCTTCTAACTCTATTATTATCCTTTTTTCTATAATATTGTCTATTTTATTATCCCCTTTATATTGCTAACTTATCAGAAAATATTATTTTTTTTAAATTTATCTTTTTTATATTTTTTAATTATTCTTTAGCGTATTTTAATCTTTTTTTAGCGTTTTCTTTGTTAATTATTAGTTTTTTTTTACTTATATTAATAGAGTAGTCTTCTTCTTTTAAAAAGTTTTATAAACTTCTTTTTATAATCTTTAGATTATTCTCTTTTAATATTCTTTTATTTTCTTTTTTAGGACTTCTAGTTAAGTCCCTATTTATTACTCTTTTTTCTCTTACAGTTAACTTTAAAATCCTACCCCTTTTAATCTTATTTATATTATTATTATATTTTTCTTTATTCTCTCCCCTAGGGTTATTACCGTAATATTACGCGATTCTAGACTAGCTGTTTAAACTTCTATTACGTAATTAACGCCGACTTATCTTAATAAGCTTCTTACGCAGTAACTATAATAACTTTCTACTATTACTAATAACCTATAACCTTTTTAATAGTAATTAAAATATTAAATAACGCCGTACTTTCCGTAGGGTCCCTTAGTCCTTTTAAGATAACTACTAACTCTCTAATAGTAAACTCTTATATAACTACCTTATAGTGCTATAATATACTCTCCTTTTACTACCTACTATCTAGTAAGCGTAATTAATCTGTAAATAAATTATAATCTATAAATAAATTATAATCTATAAATAAATTTTAAAATCCTACTTTTACGTATACGCTTAAATAATTTTAACCGTCTTTAAGAGCTTTTTTTTTTAGAATCTTACCTATTTTCCTTATACTGCTCTAAAAAATTCCTCTTTACTTATCTTTAAGCGTATATTACCCTCTATCTTACTTAGTAAGCCTTTAGCGCTTTTAAGTTACTATTTTACTAGCTCTATTATATTACTGTAGATATTAAGATTAAAAATTATTTTATATTTAAGGATAAAGAGCCGTATAGTAATTAACCTAAAACTAAAATTATTAATAGAAGAAGACAGCCCCTTAAAAAGATTAACTTTTTTTATAAGCTCGCGATAATACTCTAGTTTTAAATAATTTTTAATATAGCCCTGCTAGTTATTTAGATTCTTAATAAAAATTAAGATTACTATTATTATTATTATTACTATTAACTAGCTAGGGTCAGTCGTAATTATTAAACGCTTAAAAGTAAGTTTTAAAGTTTTCTTAGCTATAATAATCTAAAGAAAAAGAAGAAAAAGAAAAAGAAAATATTTTAGAAGGTGCTATACAGCGTAGGAGGAAAAAAAAAGCATAATTTAAACACGCTGTATACGGCCTATAGTTTTATAATTTATAGTTTTACTTATAGTTTTACCTGTATACTGTTATTACTATTATAGTCTAATAAATTATTAGTTAAGTTATTACTCTACTAGCTGTAAAATTTAAAAAATCCTATATTTAATAGGCCTTAGGTTATAGCGCCTCTGTTTTTACCTACTTCTATATTAAATAAGGACGTAGCGTACACTAAGTTAATATAGCTCCTATAAATAAACGTAAAAAAATATTTTTCTTTATTTTTAATATATTGTATAGTATTATAAATACTATTAGGAGTTCTTTTTAAAGTAGAAATTATTATTAAAATAGAAGTATATACTTATAAAAGAAAATTAACTTTAGATTTAAGTTTTGTTAAATTTAGCGCTATTTTAAGGAAATAGGAGTCTAGATTTATAAAAGTTAAAAGATATTACTATATACTATAATATTAATAATATATTACGTAATTAGTAATTATATAAGCCTTAGCATAATTTTTATAATTAATATAATTTTATTATTAGATTACTAATATACTTCAAAAATCTAGTCACGTGACCTATCTTAGGCCTAAAAGGGTATAGTTAAAATTTTAGTTAAATATATTTACTAAGTAAAAAGTTATAGGAACTTATAAAAGGGGTTAAAAATATTTCTAGGTTTAGGTAATTTTCATTATTTACTTATGCTTAGTAAGCAGTAACTAAAACAGTAGTTAAAATCTCTATAGTTTTCTTTTTAAAACGGTATTATTTACGTATTTTTAGAACTATTATTTAATTTTATATAAATTTTTAAAAAAGGTATTTTTTTTAATTTGTCTTTTTTTTTTCACCCCCCTGTAAGAAATATACTAATTATATTAAGCTATAAAATTTTTAGATTAAATTCTACTATAATTACTATAGCTATACAAAAAGAGTATAGTATAAATATTATAGTATATATTAATAAAAGCGTATGTTTTAACGAAAAATTATTTTTAATAATGAGGTATACTTTTAGAGTATATAACTACCTACTAAATTTATAATTTAAAAAGTATATTCTACTTTTTATAAATAGTTTAGTGAAAAAGCGGATTAAGTAAATATAAAATAATTACTTTATATATATATTTATATATTAATCAAACAAATATTGTGGCTGTAGTGGCTTGGGGTAACTAAACGGGGTTTTAAAAAAGGAGGAGTAAATATATACCTTTATATTACTTTTTATAATATAATTTCTTTTAGAAGCTTATTATAGTATAAATAAATTTTATTTTAAAGTATTATTTTTTCTACAGCTCTATTTAGTACAGTAGCTTAAATTATTTAATTAATAATTATAAACTCTCTATACTCTTTCTACATAAAGTTTATACTAAAAATAACTATATTTATAAAGTTATACTAATAGGATCTATTTATACTATTAAGTAAAATACTTATAAGTTTTATATTACGTAATAGCTTACTCTCTAAATAATGGCTTAATAGTATATAAATACTATATAAGTTTTTATTTTTACCTCCTAGTTTACTAGGATTTTTAAAATTTAATTTATATTACTTTTAGCTATGTTAGGTACCTAGACTATAGTCCTTTATAAGTCCCTACGTTTTATAAGTAAAGGTTTTAATTATTTTACTTAGTATAAGACACTCTATATTACTAATTTAAGTAATAATATTAAACGAACTTTTACTTACTATTTAAAAGTTTTTTAGAACTTTTACTCTAAACTATTTAATTCCTTTACTAAACTATACTTTATAAAAAATACTAATATATTTTTTTTAAAAAATATACGCTTAAGTTTTTGAAACTCTAAAGTAGCCTAAAGAGAAATTAGACTAATATTTATATTATATAATATATAGATTTGCAACCATTAGTTAGTGGCGCTAATAGCCTATATCTATATTATTTATATAAAGCTTTACTTAATTAACTAGGTAAAAATAAATAAATTAGTTTTACGCTAAAGTACTTCTAAGTTACTATTAAAGATAAGTAATATTTCTAATAATCTCTAGCTTACTAGTATTATAGACTTATATATTAAATATTTTATTTAATACTTTATTTATCTTTATAATTATAATAGTATATAAAATATATATAAGCTTTATAGCCTTTTTTTAAAAGATAGACTAATCTACTTTTTCTTTATATAAAATAGTTTTATTAAATATAATATTACTAGTTGTAATAATTTAGTTAAGTAATAATATTTATATTCTATAAATATAAAATATTATATAACTAATTAAATCCTTAATATAAATACGAAGATTTATTTTACATTTATATTTATTACGCCTAGTCTCGCGATTTCTATTTAGTAGGTATATATAATAACCATAATTATATATAGTATTATAATTTAGGTATATATTTACTATTCAGTACTTTATAAGCTTAAATTTATAATAATAGAAATACTATTTAAACGAGTTATAAAGAATGTTAATTATAAATTATATACTTTTAAAGGTTACTAGACTAATATTATAAAACACTAGAGTTACTTTTATAGTTTTTAGATAAGACTTTTTTAGTAAGTTTATACTAAGTTTTATAATAATAGTTTTACTAATAATTTTTTAACTAGTATATTTAGCACTACTATTTAGCTTATATATATAAAGGAGTAGTACTTTAATACTTATATAAAGTTGTTTTATTTATTTTTTAAAGCACTATATGGTATATTATAGATAAGTAGTAATATTATTATTTTAAAAAATTCTTATAATTGTAAATTTACACTAAGTATATATTTACGTAGTAAAGCTTAGAAATATGTTTATAAATTTTAATAATAATTATATTTATAGGCTTTATATATAATCCTTTCTATTATAGTTATTTTAACTAGTAATATTTACTACTTACTAAGCCTTTTATTAGATATATTAAAGAGATGTTATAAAATACGCTAGTATAGTTATAGTAACTTTTTTTTAATTTTTAAAAGCTTACCTAAGCTATGTATATAAGAGAATATTATTTATAATATATTTATTTTATATTTAAAATATAAATATTTCGCGCGCTTTAGACTAAACTATATAAAAATTTTTACTTTAAATATTCTACTTTTTAGTACTATATATTTATATATTAATTAAATAAATAGTGTGGCTGTAGTGGCTCGGGACGACCAAAAGGGGTTTTAAAAAAGGAGAAGTATATGCATGCCTTTATTTTTAGTACTATATACACTTAGTATTAATACAGTGATATATTAACTATAAATAAAACTTCTAATATACTAGTATTATGTTTTAGATTAAAGAGTAAAAGTATAGAGGCTTATATTTAAAAGATATAAAACTAAACCTATAAATAAGTATTATAAGTATAAAGTTTTATTTTAAAAATTTTATACGTAGTATATTATTTAAGTCTTAGTACTAAAATTTTTTATTATATAGGTAAGCTTTAAATACTATATTTAGATAAAAATCTTTTATAATAGTTATATTTTTTAATATAAAGCTTTTTATAAAATCTCTAGATAGCCTATTTAGAGTGTTTTTAATTACTTAGATTTTTATAATAAATATTAAAAAAGTTTATATTCTAGTTTTAATAGTGTATATACTACAATATTTTTTAATAATATTTTAAATAAGTAGTAATTTATTATTTATAAAATATAAAATAGTACTATTATTAAAAATAGTACTTTTAGAGAACGTATAGATATAATAATTTTATATATAATATATATTATTACCGTTTACTAATTTATTATTTATAATAAGTAAAGAATTAATAACTATATATACTATAAAGCTAGGTAATGTTAGCTTATTAAACCTCCTATCTTATAAAGTATTCTACTAAAGTTATTTCTTTTACTTATATATATTATAAAGAGCTATAGATTTATTAAATTTAAAGCGCTTAAAGAGCTTTTTTCTATTTTTATTTTTAAAAAGCGGTCTAGTTTAACTAGTAGAAGTAGTAGAGTAGCACAGTGGGTAAGTGTCTAGAAATATATTAACTTTATAAAATTTATTAAATTTTTAATATTATTTATATATTTATATATTAATTAAATAAAAGGGTGTGGTTGTGGTGGCTGTATAGGCGACTAAAAGGGGTTTTAAAAAAGGAGGAGTATGTGTATACATTTATTATATTATTTATATATTAAAGGTTTAATTCCTCTCCTTATGATAAGTATTTTTTAAATACGCCTACTTTATATAGTAAATTGTAAAGTTTTTAAAAAATATAGAGTATTGCTAAGGAATTAATATAAGGCTATAGGAAACTAAAATCCCTATATAGAATATATTATATCGAAAAGTATAAATAAAGTATTTAGGCTAAAATTACTATCTAAAGTTAGATAAGATAAAAATTTATACCTAAATAGGCCTAGCGTAACGAAGTAGTCCTAATTAGGTAATAGATTAGTAGCTTAGTATAACTATTTAGTAAATAATAACCTAAACAAATTAAATAATTAAAGAGCGGGTTCTAGTTCTTTTAAGAGTTAAAACACTTTCTTTAAAAAGTTATGTAGCCTTAATTAAAAATGCTTATTTTTTTTTTAAAAAAAAACTACTATAAATACTTATTAATACTAACTATAGACGGTAATATTTAGTAAATTTTTAATAATACGTTTTAAGTCTATATAAATATTAGTATAGTATACATTTACTTTTTAGCTATAACCTATTTAATTAAGGAGATAGACTCTATTTACTAAGTATTATAATGTTTTTAAAGTTTTTAAATCTTAATTTAGTAGTTTTATATTATAATATTATTTAAAAGATTTTTGTTTCACTATTAGTAAAGAAAGCTTTTTTTTTAATAATTAATTTTCAGACCTAGGTTATAAATATCTATTTTACTTAATTAAGTACGAATTCTTCTACTAATAGTATTAAAAAAATTAGTAATAGCTAACGTATTCTAAATATTACTAAGTCTATATACTTTTATTTTTATATAGAGAGTTTTATATTTATAATACTATAGCTAAAAAGCTATCTTTTATATTTTACTTCTTTTAAATAAGTATAGTATTATTATTATATTGTATTCTTAGCAATAACGTTAATAAGTAATAGCTCTTATATAAAAAATTAAATAATTAAAACAATTATTAAAAGTAAGTTAAAAAGGATATAGGCTAGCCTAACAGTAAAATAGTATAGTATAAGAATATATATACTTTTACTATATATATAGGTAGGAGGAGGCGTATAAAAGGGGAGATAATAAAGGCGCTACGCTAAAACTAATAAGTTACTAACTATACTATAACTAGTAGTAATAAGTACACTTTTACTAAAAAAGTTCTAATAAAAAAAATAATAAAGTTTAGTAAAAACACTATAATAAGAGTACGCTATAAAATAGACTATAACTACTTTATATAATACTTTCTTTATAATGGTCTTTACTATTATAAATTACTTTATTATTATAGTAGCTAAAAATTAGTAACTAATATATACTATAGTACGTTATATACAGTAGGCTAGATCTAGATTTATTAAAACTTATATAGTTTTAGATATACTATATAAAAATCTATCTTACGTATAAATTAATATTAATATAACTATAAAAGAAATCCTAACTAACTTTTAGTAAAAAATTACTTAGTAATTAAGTATTTAATAACTAAAAAGTAATTAAACTATTTACTAAGCTATTATTATCGTTAAAGAATACCGTATTATAGATATTATTTATATAAAAGTCCTAAAAGTATTTAAACTATTATAATTCTAAAATATAGTAGAATAAGACCTAGAGGTTAAATATATAAATATATATTTAGTTAAATAGAGCCTCCGCGATACTACTAATTAGTATTAAAATAATAAGTAAATAAAGAATAAGAAAGACTAAATACTAAAAATAATAACTAATAAAAAAAGTATTACTAAAATCTAGAAAGTCGTAAAGATTATTATATATATAGAAATAATAAAATTATTTTACGTATTCTATTCTAAGCGCCAAGTATAGAACGTAAAAGGCGAAAAATAAAAAAATAAAACGTAATAAAGGGGGCGACTATATAATATTAGTATATTTAGAGTTTTAAAAGCTTATAAAAAATAAAGAGTAATAGGTAATAAGTAAGCAGCGCTTAAAGTATTATAAATTAATTAGTAGATAGCGTAGTTAGTTATATTTTTATAATTTTAAAAATAACTATTAAACAGCTACTAAAGCTAGGCTTCTATAGTGGGGTAACAAAAAATAAGCGTAATTAAAAAAGATTAGTTTTTAACCGTTTAATAACTCTATAAATATTATATTTAAAAATTTAAAACAAAGTTTATTTATAGTAAAGGTTATAAAATATAGTATAACTAAGCCTAATTAGGCTTCGCGTACTTATAGTTTTAGTTATATAGTATTAAACTTAACACTTTTTTTTTTTTACTTAACTTTACGTATTTATAACTTTTAACTAGGATATAGAATGAGCTATAAAATATATATATATTAGTAACTACTATAATATATTTATGACCTAAATGTTAAGTATTATTTCTTACCTAAATATTTCGTAATTTAAAGTTAGAATTTAAAGTCTTAATTTAGAGATTTTAGACGTTATTTAAAATATTATATATTTAACTTATTTTTAATAATTTAAAATACTAAATAAAAGTAGAACTATATAATAAGTATAAAGATAAAATAATTATTTAATTAACTACTATATTTAATTAGTAATAACTAATAAATTTATTAAATTTTAATATATTTAAAGTCTTATTACTTTATAATTAGTAAAGATAAATAAATATTTTTTATTCTATATTTTAGACGATATAATATACTTAAAATCTAATATTTTATTATTACTAAACTAGGTTATTTAAATTTTTAGCATATATTATCTAAAAATAATAAAATTTTATTAACTATTATTAAGGAGTAAAATATTTATAATTATATAAAGAATTGCTAGCCCGAAGCTCTAACGATAGTAAAACTACGTAATTTCTTCTAATATACTATAGAATAATACTATATAATTAAAATAACTAAAAATAGAAATTCTAATTCCCTTTTTACTACTCTATAAAATCTACTCTAGTAGATAATAATATATATATTAGATCTACGTCTATTTAAAAACTATTTTTCTATCTCTATATCTACCCTTATATCTACGGTAATAATAATATTAATACTAATATCTTTCCTTTTATAATAACCTATAATATTAAAGACTATTTTTAGTATTTTATTATTAAAAAGCTCTACTATCTATATAAGCTTTTTAATTAAAATACTTATATAATAAGTACAATTATAATTAATAGCTTATATATAGTAGCTATCCGCTATTAAATAAAAAATTAGATCCTCTCTCTAGAATAATATAATACTTTTACTTTTAATAATATCCTTTTATACTAACTTAACTCCTTACCTACTAATTTAAGGATAATAATCTTATAAAAGTAGTAGAATAATATTTAATATTTAAGGGCCAGCGTACGATGTAGGAGGTAATAATTATATAAAGTCTTCCCCCAGGGTTATTACTATAACGTTACGCGACTCTAGGCTAACTATTTAAGCTTTTACTATATTCTTTTTACGTAGTAACTATAACGACTTTTCTACTATTACTAATAACCTATAATCTTTTTAGACAGACGGTAATTAAAGTATTAAAATATAATATAGTACTTTTTATAGAATCTTTTAATTCTTTTATAATAATAACTAACTTTCTAATAGTAAGCTTATATATAACTACCTTATAATACTATAGTATACTCTTTTTTTACTATTTACCGCCCATCCTACTTCTATATATATATATAAATAATTTTAACTACTTTTAGAAGTTTTTCTTTTTAGAACTATACCTACTTTTTTTACATCGCCCTAAAGAACTGTTTCTTACCCTTTTTTAAGTATATATTATTTTTTACCTTACTTTCTACTTTACTTAGTAAGTTATTAGTATTTTTAAGTTATTATTTTACTAGTTTTATTATATTACTATATAAGTATAAACCGTAGACGTTATTAGAGTTAAAAATTATTTTATATATAAAGATAAAGAGCTATACGATAACTAACCTAAAATTAAAAATATTAAAAAAAAAGTCCTCTAAAAAGACTAGCGTTATTTATAAACTTATAATAATACTTTAGTATTAGGTTATTCTTAATATAGTCTCGCTAGTTATTTAGGTTTTTAATTAAAATTAAAATAGCTATTAATCCTGGGCCGGTTATAATTATTAAGTACTTCAAAGCAAGCTTTAAAGTTCTAGCTATAATAATTAAAAAAAAGAAAATATTTTAGATAGTATTATAGGAAGGGGAAAAAAGTAATATATACTTACCTTTTTAAAAGCGCTGTATATAACTTATAGTTTTACTTACCCGCTATTATTACTATTATAGCCTAATAAGTTTATTAATTTAAGTTATTACTCTACTAGCTGTAATATTTAAAAATTCTTATATTTAATAGGCTTTAGTTATAGCGCCTTTATTTTTACCTATTATTATATTAAGTAAGGACGTAGCGTATACTAAGTTAATATAGCTCCTGTAAATAAACGTAAAAAAATAATTATATAAAGTTTTTATTACGTAAGATATATAATACGATTTTTTAATTTTTACTATTTTTTATTTTACTAAAATATAAGATAATTTTAGTAAAATATTATTAATCTCTACTATAAATGTTTATATAAGTTATATATAGAATAGAAATATATATATATATATATATATTATAGCTAATTTTATACGCTAGTTAAAAAGTTAAAAATATATAAAGTTATATAAAAAAAGAGTCTTAAGTTTAACACTATATAACTAAGGCTATAAGTACACTTAGCCTAATTAGGCTTAGTTATACTATATTTTATAGCTTTTACCATAAATATACTTTGTTGTAAATTTTTAAATATAATACTTATAGAGTTATTAAACTTTTAAAAACTAATTTTTTTTAAATACGTATTTTTTTTATTACCTCCCTGTAATAGTTATATAACTAACTTATTAATAATAAATAGATATTTTAACAAAAAGATGAATAATAACTAAATAAAAAAGTATTAGCTAAATAATTAAGTAATTTATAATATTCTCTTTAATAGTATAGTATAGTTAAGTAGTATTTATAAACTCTATAGTTATTATTATACTAATCTAGTTTTAAATATATATTACTTAGTTTATTATAAAAGTATAATTAGTTAAGCGGGCTGAATATATAGTAATTTTAGTGATATAGTTATAGTAAATTTTTATAATTTTTATTTTAAACACTTTTATAATAGATAGAAATTTTAGTATTAAACATAACTATTAATATTATTACTACTTTTAAAGTTAATATAAATAAATTTTTAAACCCTATAAAATATATACTATATAAGCTAGCTCGCGGAATTAGTAAAACGAATATTATTAATTAAATAAAAATAGCTTTAATTATTATAATATTTAAAAAATTAATAGTTATAAGCCTAACTAAGCGTTCAAAAGCTAAATATATAAATTATAATTAGTATATAAATAATATAATACTTACTAGATCTATATCACTAAAAGCTTTAAAATATAAAACTAAATAATTAATTAGAGTTTTAGAAAGAAAATTTTTAATAATTAAATACGTAGAGAAAATTCGTTTTTATTTTTAAAATACTAGACTTATAACTATAGAGGAAAAATAGGCTAAAAATTATTAGTTTTTAAAATTAAAAGATTAGGACTATTATATAAACAAAAAGGGAAACAGCCGTATTATATATATATAAAAGAAAAATAAATTCTTTATTTTAAAAAACTATATAAACTAGTACCGTAAGCTTTAAGATTTCTTTATATAATAAGTATTATATAAACTATTTTGTATTTATTAGGTTTTTATTATTATATTATACCGTCGCTTTATAACACTCGCGAAGTACGTTAAATAATATAAAAATAATTTATATATAAATAAAATATAGTATCTATTATTATATATATAAATATCAGCAAATTTTATAGGTTAAGTAAAAAATTATAATAGCCTAAAGTAAAATTTTAAAATTGTTTTATATTTACTAATTTTTTACTACCCTTAAACCCCTTAGTAAGCACCCTCTAGTAGCGTAAATAGAATTTACTAATCTTTATTTTTATATATATTTATATATTAATTACACAAAAAGTGTGTCTATAGAAACTTAAAATAAATAAAAGGCTTATTAAAAAAGTAGAAGTATATATTTACCTTTATACTTAATATATTAAAAAAGATATTTATTTTTATAATGCTATTTTTTTATTTTTTTAGTTTACTAATTAAAAAGTTGTTTTATTATAAAAAAGGTATTCTTTTTAATTACTCTTTTTATATCACCCTTTTATAGTAAAATAACTATATTAAATATACCTACTACTTTATATTTCTTATTTAATTAATTTAATTTAAAAGCTTAGAATATACATTATACTCTATAGTATAGGCTAGACTAAGTATAGTATATATATTTTACTAAAATTTTATTTTTTAATGTGCTAGGAGCGCGTATTATAGTTATATAATAATCGTATACTACTATTAATAAGTAATACTTTATATACTATAATAGGTACTATAGTTATAATATAGTAATATTTCTTTCTTTATAAATACTTACTTAGTATTAGTTTATTATAATAAATACGTAAATATAAGCTACTAGATAAAATTATAAATTATACTAAACTCTGTATCTATTAAGTACTATTAAGTAGTTATTATATATTTATTTTAGTACTACCTTTTTTAATATAACTTAGTATAATATCTTTAAATACTAATTATTAAGTCCTATAGTATAGATAGCACTTTCGTTTCTAATTAGGTAATTATTAATAATAACTTTCTTATATATATATAATAAGCTATATGGCTTTTTTATATACTAGTATCTTTTACTCTATATTATCTTAATTAAATATATATATATTTATATACTAATTAAATAAATAGTATAGTTATAGTAACTTAGGATAACTAAAAACAGTTTTAAAAAAGAAAGAGTATATATACGTTTATACTTAATATATGCAAAAAGTTAGGTAAAGTAATACTAAAATAAAGTATAGTACCTCGTTAACTACTAATATACTAGCGCGCTTAGCGCTTTCCCCTAAAAAATATTAAGTTAAAAAAGCCTAGTATAGACACTATATACTTTTTTTAAAAAAAATATAAATAGTAGTAGTAACTACTATGTATATATCTCCTCTCTATTTTATAGTTAATAATAGTATAGTGTTTATAAAAAAAATATACTTACTAAAATATTTTTTAAAATATATTTTAGGTAAATAAATATATTATAGTATATATACTAAACTTACTATTAATAGTATTTAAATTTAATACTACTTCTCTTTTTATTAATACTAATAATAAGATATATATTTTAATTAATTTTAACCTATTATTATTTAGTATAATTAACTAAGGTATTACTATAGTATTATTGTATATTATAAATAATAAAAATATAATTCTAGTAAACGCTCGCTAGTATATATATCTTATTTTATAAAAATAACTAAGCTTACTTATTTAATATCTAATAGAGAAGTTAATTATAACTTATTAAACTTAAATAAAGTTATGGCTATTTTTAATAATATATACTACTCTAAGTTAGACGAGTTAATTAAATTATTAATAAAAGAAATAGTTAAAGTTATTGATATTAGATTAATAGTAGTAATAGTATTATAAATAAATATATATAAAGATTTAATACTATAATTAATAATAAAAAATATAATATATAGTTTACAGCAAAATTAATAAATAAAATAAATATATTATAAATACGATAAATACTCCTTAGTATAAGACATCTAGTAAAAATAGAAATAAAAACAGTAATAGAGGTAAAAAAAAAAGTAAAAATAAAAATATTCTAAGTATAAAGTCCGTAAAGCAATACATAAAAATAAGTAAAACTATTAGTAAATAAAGATACTAGGGATAGTGGATATTTAAAAGGTTTAGGGAGGACCTATATATAATTTTTTTTAGTACGTAGGCTAGGTATACGGATACTTAGTATTATAGATATTATTATAGTTTAAAAAGGCCTTGTAATTATAAAAAGATATTAACTATTATTAAACCCTGTACTACGCATATATAAATAAAAGAAAAAGTAATAGAAATAAATATAATATCGATTTTATATAAAAATAAAGTTAAAAAGGTAATTTATACATTATAATAGTAGTTATTAGCTATTTTAATTAAAATTATGTATAATTTTACGTCTTAAATTATTATTTATAATATATTTATTTATTACTTAAAAAAATATACTGTTTTTATATATTAGCAGTTTATTATTACTAATATTAGTATTATTATAATTAGTTTTAGAGTTACTCGTAACTTAATTATATAATTTATTGTTATTAATAACCTATTTTATATAGTAATATATATATCAATATATAAAGGTATTTATATACTCCTCCTTTTTCGAACACGTTTTAGTCGCCCTAAGCCACCACAGCCACACTTTTTATTCGATTAATATACAAATATATATATTAATTATATAAACTATTTAATATTTATTAAGTTTTAATTATTACGTTATACCACGACTTTATAGAGCTTATAAAGCACGTTAATTAAGTAGTATAAATATAGTAAGTTTAATATCTTTTTTTATTTAATAGTACTTATAATCGACGTATTTTTAATTTACTATACCTATTTAAATATCTTTTTATTAGTTAGATGTAGTAACTTGATACTTATAAATATAAAACTATTTTATATAAGTATTAACGTTTATAAATTACTTATAAAGATAAGTAGTAATATATTACTTATAACTTTAATAATATAACGGAGTAGGAGTATAATAATATTACTAGTACTATAGCACTATCTAGCCTAAAAAAAAGAAGTAGGAGTAATTATAACCCTCTACTACTAGGGTACTAAACTTTAGCACGCTAAGCTATATATTATACTATATACTATAGTTATAAGTTTATTTACTAACTAAAATAAAAATATACTTTATAATTTTTATAAACGTTTATTATTTTAACTATACCTAGAAATATAACTTTTTTTAGCTTATATCTTTTTTAGACTAGTATTTTAATACTACACTTTATCTCCTTTTATATAATATATTATATATTTGTATATTTGTATATTAATCGAATAAAAAGTGTGGCTGTGGTGGCTGTGTAGGCGACCAAAAGGGGTTTCAAAAAAGGAGGAGTATGTGCATGCCTTCATATATAATATATTATATATATTAAATATACTTACTATTTTATATTATATATTTATTTGGTTTAAATTAAAAGTTTAAAATATATAGTATAGTTTAAAATATAGACTAGAGTAAATCTCCTATATATATTATACTAAAGTTTTATTTTTTGTTATACTAGAACAATTTCTATAGAGATCTAATAATTTTACAATTATAGTAAGGGAGTTACTATAAAGTGTTATATTTTATTTAATTATATATGAAGCTATTTTTTTATATTCTTCTATACTACTTATCTATTATTCGTCTTTTAGAAATTCTTCTTCACGTACTTTTAAATATTCTCTATAGTATTAAACCATAGCGCTTTCTTATATACTATTACCCTTTACTTTATATTATCCTAATTAATATTATATATACCCTTTACGTCTAAGACTATTATCTATAATCCTTTTATTTATGTATTAAAGAATTATATTATCTATATACTTTAGATTCTTATAGTTACTTAATAAAGGCATATATATACTCCTCCCTTTTTGAAACCCCTTTTGGTTGCCCCGAGTCACTACAGCCACACTATTTGTTCAATTAGTATATAAATATATAGTTACTAGTATTAATATTATTATTACTAGTTCTATAGTTACTAGTAACTTTATTTATAATTTATTTTTATTAATTAACTATTTTATACAAGAGTATAGGTATATAAGTATTAATATTTTTTTTTATTTAGTAGCACCTATAAATGATACATTTTTAGTTTACTTTTTACTAATTTAAATAGTTTTGTAAACTCGATATAGTAATTTTATATTTATAAATATAGTATTATTCTACGTAGATAATAACTTTTATAAATTATTTATAAAGATAGATAGTAATATATTTATTATATTAGATATATTTACTACTTTATATTTTATATTTATTAGATTTAATATAAAAAATTAAAATATATAATATATTTTATACAATAGACTAAAGCGAGTGTAGAATATATATATTATAAAAATTTTATTTTTTAGTATACTAAGACTATATATCTTGAATATATAGTAGTAGTATATTACTATTAATAAATAGTATTTTAAATAGTATTATACGTACTATTATTATAATATATTAATAATTCTGTTTTTTATAAATACCTATTTAAACTTAGTTTATAATAGTAATTATATAAGTATTAGTTATTATATAAAATAATAAATTATACTAAGCTATAAAATTATAACGTACTCCTATATAGTTATTACGTGTCTATTTTAATAGATACTACTGTTTTTAATTAAACTTAGCGTAGTACGTTTAAAAATTAGTTATTAAATTATATAGTATATATAATATCTTTTTTCTTATTAGGTAGTGACTAATAGTAACTTTATTATATATATATAATATACTAAAAGAGTATACTAAAGTTATAAAGTAGTAGTATACTATATATAGTATATTAGTATACTAATCGAACAAATAGTATGGCTGTAGTAGCTTAGGGCGACTAAAAGGGGTTTTATAAAATGAGGAGTATATGTATACCTTTATACTTAATATGTTAAAAAAGAGTAGTATACTATTATTAATAAGTAATACTGTAAATACTATACCCCGTATTATAATTATAATATATTAATTTTACTTTTCTTATATATATCTATTTAGTATAGACTAGTAAATAGGTTAGACCCGTGTAATATACTCTTTGTTTACAAAAAATTTTATATAATTAAATATACTAAACTATTTTTAAACAGAACTTACTAATATTTTAATATATAATTAATTAAATAATAATGTTATAATATATAATAGACTAATATTTTTTAATATTTATATATTAATATAAGAAAAACTGTAGCTATAGTAGTTTTAAATAACTAAAAAAGTTTATTTAAAAATAGAGTATATATATACTTTTATATATAATATATTAAAAAAGAGAGGTAAAGTAATACTAAAAAAGTTATAGTACTATACTAGATCGTACTAATATACTAGCGTACTTAGTCCGTCCTCTTAAAAAATATTAAAATATAAAAGTCTAATATAGATACTATATTTACAGGGGGGTAATATTTAAAAAACTAATATTAAAAAGGTTACCTTTTGTAAAATAATATAACTTTTTAGTTATAAGGCCTATAAATACAGGAATAATACTATTTTAAGGAAAAGAACTAGGGTATTCTATTTACCTTATTAGAGACTACTTACTAAGGGGTTTAGAAATAAAAAAAATTAGTAAATATAGAAAATTTTTAGAGTCCTACTTTACGATATTATAACTTTTTATTTAAGGTGTAAAAGTTACTTATTATTATATATATTATAATAGTATCTATAATATATATATATATATAATATTATTATATATTTATATATTATTTATATAATTATATATAAAAGTAACTTTTTAAGATTCTTAATAATAAACTAGTAATAATAAATTACTAGTACTTAGAATAGTAGCATTTAGCTTCTATAGCTGCCTTATAATAGTTAGAGAGGGATAAAATATAGTTATTAATAACTTCTTAAGGTATATTATTATACTCCTTAATAATAGCTCTTTTAAAGGCCTCTATATTATCTAAACTTAATCCTACACCTAAATTACCTTTATATCTATTATTTAGTCTAGATTTTAATAAATCCTATATATTTTTAATAGGATATAAATCTAGCCTATAGGCTAGATAAGGAAAAAGTGCAATTTTATTATTTTTAATCCAGTTTAAAACGTTTATTATTTTATAAATAGGGCCGTTATCTTGTTAAAACTACTAACCTAAATTACTATTAATATAAAAATTATAATTATAATTATAATTATAATTATAATATAATATAATAATATATATATTATTATATTATTATATTAATAAAAAAAAAGGGGTAAAAAAACTTTATATAACTTACCCCTTTTTATGTTCGGTTTAACTATAGGATTAAAGGCTTTATTTATATAGTTTTTACTAGTTAAAGATGTATTATTATTAAGTATTTTAATAAATACTAAATTACTTCTTTTATTTATCTAAATTATATTCTAACCTTGTAAGATATGGTCTTAGCCTATAAAATAATTAATATAATTAATATTAAAAAGCCAAAACTATAACTTAAAAATATATAAGAAGTTATATATTTTAATGTTTTAAAAAGTTAAAATAACTTACTTCGTAATTAGGTAATAGCCATTTCTTTTCTAACTCTATTATTACCCCTTTTTCTATAATATTATTTATTCTCTTATCCCCTTTATATTACTAACTTATTAGAAAATATTATTTTATTTAAATTTATATTTTTAATATTTTATATATTTTTTAGCGTATTTTACGCTTTTTTTAGTATTTTCTTTATTTATTATAAGTTTTTTTTTACTTATATTAATTGTATAACCCTCTTTTTTTAAAACTCTTTATAATTATTTAGTTATAATCTCTAAATTATTTTCTAATAGTATTCTTTTATTTTCTTTTTTAGGACTTCTAGTAAAGTCTCTATTAATAACTCTTTTATTAACACTAGTAAATTGGGTTATCCCACTTTTATTTAAACCTTTAATAACTTTAGTAATAATAGGCCTAATTAGGTAATTTTTAGTTTATTTAGCTTAGTTACTCTAATATTTTAATTTAGTCAGAAAATTACCTAATTAGGATAAGTATTACTAAAGTTATTAAGGAACCTATGTTTATAACCCAACCCCACCTCTAGGTTGTGGTTACTCGGACAAAAGCTTTAATAACTTTAGTAATACTAGTCCTAATTAGGTAATTTTTTAATTATATTAAAATTGTAGAGTAACTAAGCTAAATAAGCAAATGATTACCTAATTAGGCGTAGTATTACTAAAGTTTTAAAAGTTTTAAAAAAAGGTGGGGCAACCCAATTTATTAGTCTACTTATATCTCTTTTAGTTAACTGTTTTATATTTCTATTATAAACTCTTTTTATATTATAATTCTTTTCTTTATTTTTTTTTTATTTTTAACACGCCTTATAGCTTAATATAGAGTAGTAGAAGGTATTTTTAAAGTAGTAGTAATTATAGTAGAAAAATTATTTTACTGTTAAAAGTAAATTAACTTTATATATAAGTTTTAAAAGATTTAACAGCATTTTAAGAAAATAGAAGTTTAACTTTATAAAAGTTAAAAGATATTATAATAATCTATAATATTAATAATATATTACGTAACTAGTTATTATATAAGTAAAAACTAAATTTTTACTAATTATATAAATTTATTATTATATAATAAATTCTTATTTAAAATCAGGTCACGTGACCTACCCTAGTCGTAATATAGTATAGTTAAGATTTTAGTTACATATATTCACTAACTAAAAAGTTATAGGGACCTAAAAAATAGGTTAAAAAATTATTATATTTAGATAATTTATAATTATTACGTATACTAACTAAGTAATAACTAAAATCTTTATATAAATCTTCTTAACTTTCTTATTAAACCTCTATGATTCGCGTATTTTTAGACTTAGTAATTAATTTTATATTAATTTATCAAAATAGTAACATTTTCGATTTAGGTTTTTTAAATATCACCCCCCGGTAGAAAGATATATAAGTGGTAGTAGTTATAACTACTTATTTATTTTTTTATTTTTATAATTAATAGTATAGTTAAATAATTTCTAAAGCTTCTATTTTTTTATTTATATTTTAGAAGATACTATACTTTTTAAAATTAATTTTAGCGTTATAACACTAATTATATTAAATATATAAACTATTTCTACTCTATTCTATTAATAGTATAATAAACTTTAATAAAAAAATTAATAGTAGTATTTAATAATAAAATTTAAGTATAAAATTTTATAGTAGTATTTAATAATTAAATTTAATAATAACATTTTATAATAAAAGTTTAAAATACAATTTAATAGTAAATTTTTTTTTATAAAACAAAATATATATTATATATAAAATAATTTCTAAGCACTTAATTACAAGTAGTATTTACTATTTTATTATAATTAAAATTAATTAATATAATAATAAAATAATAATAATAATTTTACTATAGGGCGGTGACACAAAAAAGGAATAATTAAAAACAATATTTTTTTTAAAATTTATATAAAATTAATTACTAAGCCTAAAAATACGTAAATAATACCGTTATAAAGAAAAAATAATAGAGATTTATATAAGGATTTTAGTTATATTATATATATTACCTATAATAAACTAAAATTACTTAAATATAGTAATATTTATAACCCCTTCTATAAGTTAGTAAATATATTTAACTAAAATTTTAACTATACCCTTTTAGGCCTAGTGTAGGTCACGTAACTAGTTTTTTAAAGTATATTAATAATCTAATAATTAAATTATATTATTTATAAAAATATTATTAAGGCTAATATAATTACTACTAACGTAATAAATTAATAATATTATAGTATAGAGTAATATTTTTTTACTTTAATAAACCTAAACTGTTATTTACTTAAAATAGTGTTAAATTTTTTAAAAGTAAATAATTTACCTTCTTTAATTACTACAACTTTAAATAAGTTAAAAAAGACTATTTATAATACTATATAACATATTAAGAATAAAGAAAAAAATTATAATATAAAAAAGATTAAAAAGGGTAGAGTTTCTAAAATAACTTAAAGAGAAAAAAGAGTAATTAATAAAAATTTAACTAAAAATCCTAAAAAGGAAAATAAAAGGTAGTTATTAAATAATAGTTTAAATATCTTAAAAAGATTCTTATAAAGGATTTTAAAAGAGGAGGATTATAGTATTAATATAATTTAAAAAAACTAATAATTTATAAAAAAAATATTAAAAAAAGATTTAAATACGCTAAAGAGACTATAAAAAATATGAAAAATATAAATTTAAAAAAAATAATATTTTTTAATAAGTCAGTAATATAAAAAGGACAATAAAATAAATAATATTATAGAAAAAGAAGTAAAATTAAAATTAAAAAAAACTAGCTGCTAGTTAAATACAAATTAAGTTATTTTAATTTTTTATAATATTAATATATATCACTTTTTATATATTTTTAAGATTAAGTTTTAGTTTTTTAATATTAATTATATTAATTATTTTATAGAATAAGACCTTAAACTATAAATTTAGGCCATAATTTAAATATAAGGTAAAAGTAATTTAGTATTTATTAAAATACCTAATTGTTTTACTTCTTTTACTAGTAAGGACTATATAAATAAAGTCCTTATACCTAAAGTTAAACCCTTAATAAAAAAGGGTAAGTAACTTAATAGATTTTTTAGTTCTTTTTTTAATATAATAATATATATATATTATTATATTATATTATAATAATAAACTTTATATTACTATTAATTTAGATTAGTAATTTTAATAAGATAACAGTTCTATTTATAAAATAATGGACGTTTTAAACTAGGTTACTAATAATAAAATTACTTTTTATTTTTATGTAGCTTATAGCCCTAATTTAGCCCCTATAGAAAATATATAAAAGTATTTAAAATAAAGGCTAAATAATAATAAAAGGGCTAATTTAGGTATAGACTCTAGTATATAAAGTATAAAAGTCTTTAAAAGAGTTATTATATAAAAATAAAATAATATACTATAAAAAGTTATTAATAACTATATTTTATTTCTTCGTAACAACTATAAGATTATTATAGAAACTAAATGCTACTATACTAAATATTAGTAATTTATTATTTACTAGTTTATTATTAAAAATATAAAAAAGTGACTTTTATATATAATTATATAATTAATATATAAATATATATAAATATTTAATATACTAATAAAACTTAGTATCTATTATTATATATATAAAATAAGCCAATTTTACACCTTAAATAAAAAGTTATACTGATATAAAATAGTGTTCTAAAAATTTTCTATATTTACTAATTTTTTTTTACTCCTAAACTTTTTAGTAAGCAGCAGATAACAGGGTAAATTAAATCTACTAGTCTTTCTCTTTAACATACTATTTTTCTTATATTTTTAGGCCTATTAATTAAAAAGTTATATTATTTTAAAAAAGGTATCTATTTTAATTACTTTTTTTTTATTACCCCCTGTATAAAATATTTATAGAATAATAACAATACTATACTAAATACTACTAATATATTATTTACTAGTTTATTATTATAAATTTAAAAAAGTTACTGTTATATATAATTATATACTTATATAATATAAATATTATTACTATATGTATAAATACTAGTTAATTTTATACGTTAAATAAAAAGTTATAATAGTGTAAAATATAATTTAAAAAATTCTTTATATTTATAGAATTATTTTTACCCCTTAGGGGCTTACTAAGCAGCCCCTAATAGAGTAAATAGAATAAGCTTAACTTTCTCTTTAAGATAGTATTATGTTTATATTTTTAGGCCCTATAACTAAAAAGCTATATTATTTTAAAATAGATAACTTTTTAAAGTAACTTTTTCATAATATCCCCGCCCTGTAAATTAAACTATACAATCTATAATAAGGAGATCCTCGCTATAGTCTCTACTTTTATAAAATAAAAAACTTATTTTTAAGGCGCTAAGTATTAACCACTTAGTTTTTTAGACTATAAAAACGTTATAGAGTTTATAATAACTAAAAAATTAAATCCCTAATAGATATAATAGATAAAATACTTAGTAATCCTTAAGTTTAAAATTGTTTATATAAGAGGTATAAAAAATTTATATATAAATATTTTAAACTAAAGACCTAACTTCTAGAGAAAGGTAAAAGTATTAAAGGTATTATTTTATTTTAATAAAAATAGTATTATTATTTATAACGCGTTTAAATTAGTTATTATAATAAAAGTAAAAGACAGTAAGTAACTAAATTAAATATACTAAAAAATAACTATAAGTAAAAATAGTTTTAACTATTTACCTAATAGAATAATAGTTAAAAATAAAATATTTAAAATATTTAAGATAACCTTTATCCCTGTAACAATATAATAGAAATTTATAAAAAATTTATAAAATACTAGTATATATATATATTAGATAGTTATATATATACTAAAATAATTTATAAGAAACTACTACTTCCTTTAAGCTAAATAAATTATAACTAAAATATTATAAAACTATATAGAGTACTACTAAAATAAACTAAATAAATATATTTTATATAAAGATTTATAAGTAGTAAAGGGTTTTAAGTAACCCTAAAGAGTAGTTATAATATACTTTACTATAAAGCTACTAAAATTAAAAAACCTAAATAATAAAATTAAGTATAATAGTATTATAACTATTTTAAATAAAACTATAATAAATACCTAGCCGATAAGTACTGTTATAATCTATTATTTACTTTTTTTAACTTTACTTTTATATAAAATAGAGGTTATATTTATTTTTATTACTTTTTACTCCGCCTATATACGGGTAGTATAGCATTTAATAATAGTTAACTTTTTTATTTATAATTATATCTCCTTTTTTATCGATAACAAGAACGCGACATTAAATACGCCTATCTACTAGCCTATCTATTTAGTCTACGTACTAAAGAAACTAAGAAACTATATATAGGCCCCCCTAAAACTTTTAAATATTAATTATTTCTAAAATATCTTTACTTTACTATCGTCTCTATTACCTCTACTATTACTTTTACTACTACTTTTGCTTTTACTATATTTCTTACCCTAAAGAGTACCTATCGTATTTATAAAATATTTATTTTATTTATTAACTCTGCTATAAACTATATATTATATTTTTTATCTTTTCTACTTTAACTATAGTAACTTTTACCTTTATTATATTCCTATCTATTAAAGCCGCCGCTACTAATACCGCTAATCTAATATTTATAATTTTAACTACTTTCTTTATTAATAATCTAATTAACTCGTTAGGCTAGTATCTATTATTAAAAATAGTTATAACTATATTATAATCGACTTTTTTAACTACTAAATAAATAAAGTATTTATACTAGTAAGCATCCGCTAGAGTCGTATTTTTATTATTCTTAAAATTAAAGAATATTATAAAAAGAGTTTAGTTAACTGTATTAGACGCCTTAAAATTAATTAAAATTATATTATTATTAGTATTAATAAGAGGAGAACTATACTATATAGGAGCTAAATTCTATTAATAGTAAATTTCGTATACACACTATAATATACCTTTAAGGAATATTTTAGAAAGTATATTAGTAAGTATATTTTTTTTATTTAATAAATATTTAACTATATTAACTATAAGAATAGAGGAAAGATATATAGGTAATAGTAGCTACTACTACCTATATATCTCTTCTACTAAATATAGTATCTATACTAAACTTTTTAACTTTTTTAACTTAATATTTTTTTAAAGGGGCGCGTTAAGCACGCTAGTATAGCGCTATATCTTTTTTAATCTAGCCTTATTTAACTTTTTCGATATATTAAGTATAAAAGTATATATATATTCTATCTTTTTTAAAACCCCTTTTAGTCGCCCTAAGCTACTATAGCTATACTATTTATTCGATTAGTATATAAATATATATATAATAGATACCTATTTTATTTTATACTAAAAAATAAGTTCGGTAAAATAGGTAGCCTTTAGATTTTTTTTAATAATAGTAGCCTAATACAATATTATAAATAAAATTATTATTAATAATAATATTTAGTTTATATTAAAACTATAATTAATAGTAGGCTCCCTTATTACAATTAAATATACTGTATTTATAGTTTATTAACTATAAATAAATAGGTAAATAAAATATATAAACTAAATTATAGAGTAGTACTTTAGATACTACTTAAACTACTAATAAAATAATTAGATAAGACTACTCCTGGTAGTCTAATTTATATATAATAGTTTATAAAATAGTATAATTAGCATTATACTATTTATTATAAACTATAGATTTAATCCTATCATATAATAAATATTTAAAATAATAATATTATATAATACTAACGGGAAACTATAGGTTTAAAAACTTATTTACATTTATATATAAGTGGAATAAGATACTATCTCTTTATAAAAAAATAAATAAATACTATAATTAAAAACGTAAGGTTCCGCCTACTTTAAAAAAAAAAGGTCTAGGTATTACGAAAAAACGTTAGTAGTATAAGGCCATTAAATAAGCTAGATTACTTTAAAATTAGCCTATATAAGATTTTAGAATAAATTACCCTAGTTATATATAAGCTATAATTACTAAATAATATAAGAATATATCTAGACTTTTTCGACACATTAAGTGTAAAGGTATATATATACTATCCCTTTTTCGAATCCCCTTTTAGGTCGCCCCGAGCCACTACAGCCACACTTTTTTATTCGATTTATATATAAATATATACCTAATTTTCTATATTACATTCTTAAAAAAAGTATTATAAAATACTAAATCTATAGTTTATAAGACCGATATATATAAAGAAAAATAATAATAAAAGATTAATAGTATTATAAACTATTAAATAGTAAATAAATAAAACCATAATAAAATTAAATAATTAAGTAATAATAAAAAGGGAAACTTATAAAATAATATATAAAAACTTAAAAAAACATTTATTTATTTTAAAAAACTAGAGGAGTTTTAGCTAAGCTAATCTTTTAAAAGAAACTAAAAAATAAAAAACCTATTTCTAAAATACCTACTAGAAACCTATAAAAAATTATTATTATTAATAAAATATAATTATTATTAAAAGTACTTACTAGGAGCTCTCTCTCTAAACTATTTTATTAACTAGTAGTCCTTATTTCTGTTTTTTCTTAATCTAACTCTTTTTTAAAAAGCACTAACTAAATATTTTTCTACTTATTAAAAAATTTCTCTTATTTTTAAACATACGCTAACTTAATACTAATAGCTACTAACTAATTTAAAATTTACTTTTACTTTTTTTCTGCCGCGATAAGTTCCGCTTAAATATTAACTTATAAATAATTAATAAAATATACTAGAAGTTATAAGTTCGTAAATATATAATATTAGACAATATATATTATCTAAAACTAATATTTTATATAGGTTGTAATAACTATAAATATTAAAATAAATATAAGTTTTATAAGCTAGTTTTTTAGAACTATTGTAAGAGAAAACTATATAATATATATAAAGTCTAAAATAATAAAAGTAAAATATTACTATAAATCTATAATAGCTAATTTTATTAATAAGTATAATATCTTTAAAAGTTTATTAAAAAAATATAAGGACCATAACTATAGTAAACTTAATAGAACTTACTCTATTAATATAGTCTAGCCGTAAACTCTAAATAAATTTTAAACTAAAAAAATAAAAAAATAGTATTACGGTAAATAGAACGTAATAATATTATAAAAATAATAGTAATATTCATAAAAATCTATAAAAATCTAATATAAAAAATTTTACTTATAGGTTAGATACAAAATATAATATAAATATATAATAAAATTATAGAATAGAATCTAAAGCTTTGTTTTTTAAATTTATACATTTTTAGTTCCGTAGCTCTATAGGCGTAAAGCTAAGAAACTAGCAATATATTTTATATATATAGGCTAAAAAAGTCTTATATAGTTCCGGCTTTATTGTTACTCTTACAGGGGGGCGACATTAGAAAAAACTAATTAAAAAAGTTATTATTTTTAAAATATGATAACGTTATAGTTATAAGTTATAAAAATATATAAAAAATACTATTTTTTTAAAGAAACTAGCGTATTCTATACACCTACCTTAAGGCTACTTACTAAGAGGTTTAAGGGTAGTTAAAAATTAGTAAAGTTAAAACCTTTTTAGGAGTTTATGTTAGACTATTATAACTCTTTATTAAAGATATTAAATTAACTAGTTTTTATATATACTATAATAGTATATATAATATATAAGTATTTTAAATAGTTATATATATTTATCTATTAATTATATAATTATATATAAAAGTCACTTTTTTAAATGTTTAATAATAAAGTAATAAATAATAAATTACTGGTACTTAGTATAGTAGCCTTTAGTGTCTATAACTACTCTATAACGGTTAGAAAGAGATAAAGTATAGTTATTAATAACTTTTTATATTATAATATTCTATGTTTCTATAACAGCTCATTTAAAAGACTTTATACTTTATAAACTTAATTCTATACCTAAATTAGCCACTTTATTGTTATTTACTTTAGATTTTAAATAACTCTATATATTTTCTATGGGAGCTAAATTAGGGCTGTAGGCTAGGTAAAGAAAAAGTATAATTTTTTTATTTTTAAACTAGTTTAAAACGTCTGGTATTTTATAAATAGGAGTATTATTTTATTAAAATCACTAATCTACGTTAATATTAATATAAAATATATAATTATAATATAATATAATAATATATATATTATTATATTATTATATTAAAAAAAGACTAAAAAATTCTATTTAGTTACTTATCACTTTTTATCTTTAGTGTAATTTTAGGTATAAGAACTTTATTTATATAGTATTCACTAGTAAAAAAAGTAAAAGAAATAGGGTATTTTAATAAATACTAAATTACTTCTATCTCCTGTCTAAATTATATTCTAAACTTATAAGTAAAAGTCTTGTTCTATAAAATAATTAATATAATTAATATTAAAAAACTACAACTATAACTTAGAAATATAGAGAAAGTGATATATTTTAATCTTATAAAACGTTACAATAACTTATTTTATAATTAGCTAATAGCTTATTTTATTCTAATTATATTATTATCCCTTTTTTTATAATACTTCTTTTTAGCCTTACCCTTTTATATATCTAACTTATTAGAAAAGTTTTTTTTTAAATTTAGATTTTTTAATTTTTTTTTTTATTTTAATTTTTTAATTAGCGTTTTCTTTATTAATTATAAAATTTTTTTCCTTATCTTAATATTATAACCCTTTTTTTTTAAAACCTTTTATAATAATCGTTTTAAAACATTTAAACTATTTTTTAATAATATTCTTTTATTTTCTATTTTAAGGCTTTTAATTAAGTCTCTCTTAATAACTAATTTTTCTTTTTAAGTTACCTTAAAAACTCTACCGGTTTTAATTTTATTTATATAATTATTTTATTCTTAATATATTATATAGTATTAGAAATACTACTATAAGTTTTTTTAAAGTAAAAATAATTATTAGAATAGGGGTATTTATTTTTAAAAGAAGATTAAGTTTAAAATTAAGTTTTATTAAATTAAACGTAATTTTAAAAAAATAGAAGTCTAGATATATAAACTTAAAAAGATATTATTATATACTATAATCTTAATAATTATATAAATAAGCGCTAAATGTTTACTAATTATATGAATTTATAATAAAATAATAAATTCTTATTAAAATTTAGGTTACGTAATATATGCTAGGCCTAAAAGGATATAGTATAAATTTTAGTTAAATATATTTACTAACTAAGAAGTTATAGGAATTTAAAAAAGAGGTTTATATAATTACTATATTTAGGTAATTCTATTTTATTATACGTAATTAATAAGTAGTAAGTAAAATACTTATTATAGTCTATATAATGTTCTCCTCAACATAGTATTATTAGGCTATTATTAGGCCTTTTTTTAAAAAAAAAAAAAAATAAAGCTACGCTTTTGGCGTACTACCTTTATTTAAAAAAAAATAACTACTAGCTACTATAGGGGTTTCTGTAAAACAGCGTTATAATATTATAGCTATAATAATAGAAAATAAATAGTGTATAGTTATATATTAACGCGTTATACTAAAAACGTATTTATTATACTTAGTTATAATAAGTTAAAATAGTAATACGTAAATAGGTATTACTTTTCAACCTAGTACTAGACGTCTATTTATAAAGAAAAATTATATAATAGTAATAGTTTATACTATTACTAGTATACTATAGAGTATTAATATATACCGGCGGCTCTAGTACTATATATATATATATATATATATATAAAATAATAGAAAAAGTATAACTAGTAGTTTATTACACTAGATAGCTATATTACTGTATATACTATATTATATTAATATAAATAAATAACTCTATAAAAGTAATACGCGTAATAATTTCTATATAACTAAATTTATTATATTAATAACTTTTCTAAAAACGACTCTTTTAAAAATAATTTATATAAAGCTCTATAGTACTATAGTAAGGTTTAATCTTTATAAAAAACTTATAGGTACTACTAAAAAAACTATAATTATAATAGCTATAGACTGCATTTGTATAAAAAAGAAGCGGGCCTAGTATATACTATACCTATACCTATACCTACACCTACACTAGTACGGCCACGACTATAGCCACAGCTACGGTAATAGTAATTATTACTAATTATTAGGCCTATTATTTAATTTTATATAAATTTTTATATAAGGTATTTTTTTTAATTTATTTTATCTTTTGTTACCCCCCTATATAAATTTTTAAAATTTATTATATACTTTAAAAACTTTATACTAATAGAGTTTATAATATAAAAATAATATATTATATATATAATAATAATAAAGAAATCTTATAATCTATATTTTTTTTTTTAAAAAAAATAAGCCTTTTATATTAAGGCTACCTAACTATTACTGGCCTAAAGCTTTAATAGTAGTAAAACTATATAATTCCTTCTAACGTATTATAAAATAATACTATATAATTAAATTAGCTAAAAATAGAAATTCTAATCCTCCTTTTACTACTCTATAAGGTCCGCTATAGTAGATAATAATATATATATTAAATCTACGTCTATTTAGAGACTATTGTTTTATTCTTATATATTTATATATTAATCAAACAAATAGTGTAGCTATAGTAGCTCGGGGCGACCAAAATAGGTTTCAAAAAAGGAGGAGTATGTATATGCCTTTATTTTTTTTTTTTATATATTTACCCCTATATCTACGCTAATGCTAATACTAATACCTTCCTCTTTATAATAACCTATAACGTTAAAGACTACTTTTAGTATTTTACTATTAAAAAGCTTCATTATCTATATAACCTTTTTAATTAAAATACCTATATAATAAGTACAACTCTAATTAATAGCCTATGTATAGTAGCTATCTGCTATTAAATAAAAAATTAGATCCTCCCTTTATAATAATATAATACTTTTAATAATATTTTTTTATATTAACTTAACTTCTTACCTACTAAATTAAGAATAATAATTTTACAGAGGTAGTAAAATAATATTTAATATTTAAGGGCTAGCGTATAACGCAGGAGGTTATAATTTAAAAAAAATATTTTATTTTTTAAATAAACTAGAACCGGTTCTTTAATCTCCTAACTAGGTTACTATACTAAATAGTTATACTAAACTACTAATATATTACCTAATTAGGACTAGTTCGCTACGCTAGACATATTTAGGTATAGATTTTTATCTTATATAATTTTAGATAGTAATTTTAGCCTAAATATTTTATTTATAGTTTTAGATATAATATATTCTATATAGGAATTTTAGCTTCCTGTAGTCTTATATTAATTCTTTAGTACCTTTATAAAGGTATATATATACTTTTCCTTTTTTAAAACTCCTTTTAGTCGCCCCTAGCCACCACAGCCACACTATTTATTTAATTAGTATATAAATATATTAATTCTATAGTAATACTCTATATTTTTAAAAACTCTATATTTTACTATATAAAGTAGGCGCGATTAATGAACCCTATAATAAAGAGAGGAATTAAACCCCTAATACGTAGAAGAGACCTTAAAAATTAAAAAATTTTAGTATTTCTAGATATATGCCTACTGTGCTACTCCGCCATAATTTATATTATAATTATAAGTAAATTTTTTTTAGAGTAAATAAGTCTAAACTTAGCTAGAGTATTAAAAAAAATTTTATACTATAGTATAAATAAATTATATAAGCTATATACAGCTTAATTAAGCTTTATATAATTATTTTTATTTATAATTATGTTTATTTATAATTATTAAAAAGTTTATACTATACTAAATTTTATATATTATAGGGGAGTTATAGATTAAAAGACTAAGTAAAAATAATACCTTTTTTAAAAATATATATTGAATTAAATAATAGGCCTAATAATATGTAAATAATGCCGTTTTAATAAGATAATTATAGGAAAATCTTAAAGTATTTTACTTACTACTTATTAATTACGTATAATAAATTAAAATTATCTAAATAAGTTAATTTTTTAAACCTCTCTGTTAGTTTTCTATAACTTCTTAGTTAGTAAATATATATAACTAAAAGCTTTATTATACCCTTTTATGCCTAGTTTAGGTTACGTAATTAGTATTTTGAAGTATATTAGTAATCTAATTATAAAATTATATTATTTATAAGAAATTAGTCTCTACTTATATAATTACTACTTACGTAATATATTACTAATATTATAGAATATAATAATATCTTTTTAATTTTATTAATCTAGACTCCTATTCCTTTAATATAGCACGATATTTAATAAAATTTAAAATTTAAATTAATTTTTTTTAAAAGTAATTACTTCTATTCTAATTTTATTTTTACTTTAAAAGAAGTACTAATAGTGTTTATAATACTATATAATATAATAAAAATAAAATAATAATAATAATAATATAAATAACGTTAAAAGGGATACAGTTCTTAAAATAATTTATAAAAAAAATAAAATTATTAATAGAAACTTAATTAAATATTCTAAAAAAGAATATAAAAGAGTATAGTTAAAATATAGTTTAAATATTATATATAAATTCTTATAATACTATTTTTAAAGAGAAGTATTATATTATTAATATAAATATAAAAAACATATAAGTAATAATAAAAATAAAAATAGAAATATATTAAAATATACTAAAGAAAATATTAAAAATATTAAAAACGGCTAATAACTGCTATTGTAACCTGTCGGTTACTTTTTTAACTTTATTTTTACAAAATAAAATAGAGGTTATATTTATTCTTATTACTTTTTACTCCGCCTATATATATAGGTAGTGTAGCGTTTAATAATAGTTAACCTTTTATTTGTAATTATATCTCCTTTTTTACCTATAATAAGAACGCGATACTAAGTACGCCTATTTATTAGCCCGCGTACCCAGTCTGCGCATATTATATATAGGCCCCCCCTAAAACTTTTAAACTTTAACTACTATACAGAAATACCCTAGATTTTTTTTTACTTTTACGCTATTTTTATTTTTGCTACTAGTACCCCTAGTAGTACTTTATATAACTACGCTACGTACCCTAGACTGTATATCTCTAATACAAAATTAATATTAACACGCCTTTTTTTTATTATCTTTTATAACTAGTACGGTACTGCGTCTGCTATTTCCGCCTTTATTACTATTACTATTACTATTACCGTTGCCGTCGCCTTTATATAAACTAGCGTAATTAACCCTAGATTTTTAAACTTTATTACTTTTACTATTAACAGCGTTATAATTCTATTTATCTTATTACTATTTATTTTATTATCTAGGATTTTCTGGTATTAATAAATACTAATTTTAAAGAACTTAGTAATTACTAGGCGTATAAAATACTTAGTAGAATTAATAAAAACTTATTATATATTACTATCTAAGTAGGATACGGCAGGGATAGCTTATATATTTAGGGTTATATTAAAATTAACGTAGACGAGTATTATATTAGTTAAAAAAAGAGTGCGAGTAGGAGTAGGAGCAGGATTTTTAAAAAACTATATTTTAGTAAGTATTTTTTTTTAATTAATAAACGTTTAACTGTGTTGACTGCAAGGATAGAGGAGAGATATATAGGTAGTAGTAGCTACTACTACCTATATATCTCTCCTACTAAATATAGTGTCCGTACTAAACTTTTTAACTTTTTTAACTTAACGTTTTTTAGAGGGGCGTGCTAAGCACGCTAGCGTAGTACTATTTCTTTTTTAACCTAGCCTTATCTAACTTTTTTAATATATTAAGTATAAAGGTATGTATATACTCCTTTTTTTTTAAAATCCCTTTTAGTTGCTCTAAGCTACTACAGCCTCACTATTTGTTCGATTAATATATAAATATATATTAAAAAAATTAAAAATATAAATTATAAAAAAAGAATAATTTCTAAAAAGTAAGCACTATTAATATAATAAATTTAAAAAGAATATTATAGAAAATAGAGTAATAATAGAGTTAGGAAAAGAACTAGCTGTTACCTAATAAAAAAGAAAGTTATTTTAACATCTTAATATATTGTAATATATTACTTTTTATCAGTTTTTATAAAATAGTTTTATTACTTTAATATTTATTATATTAATTATTTTTTTAGCTATAATGTAATATCCTAAGTTTAAAACGCTATATAGTTAAATAAATAAATATAATTTAGTATTTATAAAAATACCTAATTTATTTTTTTATTTTACTAGTAAAGACTATATAAATAAAGTTCTTATATCTAAAGTTAAACAGAAGATAATAAAGGGTAAGTAACTTAATAGATTTTTTAATCTATTTTTTAATATAATAATATATATATATATATATTATTATTATATTACAGGGAAGCGATATTTGAAAAGAGTAATCTAAAAAGTTACCTTTTTTAAATATTAATCTAGAATTAGTTTCTAAGCCTAAATATACGTGAATAATATCGTTCTAAAGAGGAAATTATATAGATTACTATTAGAGTTTTAGTTACGTTATATTTATTACTTATAATTAATAAAGGTATACACATACTCCTCCTTTTTTAAAATCCCTTTTGGTCGCCCCGAGCCACCACAGCCACACTATTTATTCGATTAATATATAAATATATTACTTATAATAAATTCAAATTACCTAAATATAAAAGTTTTTTAACCCCTTTTTTAGGTTTCTATAACTTTTTAGTTAGCCCTATTCCTAGAATTATTACTATAATATTATGTAACTTTAGACTAGCTATTTAAACTTCTACTATATTCCGTAATTAACGAACTCTTAATAAGTATTTTATATAGTAACTATAATAACTTTTCTACTAGCACTAATAACCTATAACTTTTTTAATAGTAATTAAAATATTAAAGTAGTATAGTACTCGTTATAAAATTATTTAACTTTTTTATAATAATTACTAACTTATCTAATAGTAAACTTTTATAACTACCTTACAATACTATAGCGGATCCTTTTTCTACTATTAACCTTATTTATATATATATATATATATCCCTGCGCCCCGGATAATTCTAACTACTTAAATATGTTTTTTTATTAAAGTTTTACTTTCTTTACTACTTTAAAGAAGTTTTTCTTTTTTATTATTATAATACTATTACTATTATTACTATTACTACTACTACTACTACTACTACTACTACTACTATTCTCTATCTTAAATAAAAAAGTCTTATCTCTTTTATACTATTATACTATAAAGTTTACTATATTACTATATAATCTATAGTAGACTTTAGTGTCCTTATTAGTATTATTAAGTTTATTAATTATAATTATTTTATATAAAAAGAGGCGTATTAGAATTAAATTAATATTAAAAACATTAACTAAAAAATCTAATTTATTAAGTAGACTAGCCTCTTATACTACGTAGAGATAGAAGTTAGAATAGTTTTTAATATAATTTAGCTAGTTATTACTATTAGTAAAAGTCTATACTATATACTAGGGGTTACCTAGCTTAATTATTAGACACTAAAACGCCGACGTTATAAATATAATAATAAGGTTTTTAGAGTTTAAGTATATAGTATTTATAGAAAGGAGAAAAGCTATTATACTTACTATTTTAAATATATTATATATTAAAGGCGCTATATATAGTTATTATAGTTTTATTTATAATAAACTATTATTATTTTATAGTTATTACCCTGCTGTTATTACTATTATAGCCTAATAAATTATTAACTTCAGTTATTACTCTACTAGCTATAATATTTAAAAAATTCTATGTTTAATAGACTCTAGTTATACTACTACTGTTTTTACCTATTTTTATATTAAGTAAGGACGTAGTGTACTAGTACTAAGTTAATACAGCTTTTATAGATAAATATAAAGAAATAACTTTTTATTTAATAAATATAGTTAACTAAAAGTTTAATAATACTATTTTAGGCCTAGTCTAGATTTCGTAACTATTATTTTAAACTATATTAGTAATCTAATTATAAAATTATATTAATAATAAAAATTTAGTCTATACTTATATAATTACCCTTTTAGTCGCCCCGAGCCACCACAGCTACACTATTTGTTCGATTAATATATAAATACTTATATAATTACTACTTACGTAATATATTATTAATTTTGTAATATATAATAGTATCTTTTAATTTTTAGAAACTTAAATTTCTATTTTTTTTAAAATAGTTCTAACTCTTTTAAAACTTAAATATAAAATTAATTTACTTATAAAAGTAAATATTTCTCTTTCTTTAATTACTACTACTTTAAAAAATGTGAGAAAAGAGTATTTATAATACTATACAACGTATAAAAATAAAAATAAAAATAATTATAATATAAAAAAAGTTTATATAAGGTGTATAATACAGTTAACTAAAAGAGAAAAATAAGTTATTAATAAAGACTTTACTAAAAGTCCTAAAAAAGAAAATAAAAGAATACTATTAAAAAATTAATTAAAGATTTTAATTAAATAATTAGAAAGAGTTTTAAAAGAGGAGGATTATATAATTAATATAAGTAAAAAAAAATAATTATAAATAAAGAATACGCTAAAAAATAATTTACAATTTAGTAGAGAAAATATAAAAAATATTATAAATATAAATTTAAAAAAAATTATATTCTCTAATAGGTTAGTTTTATAAAGGCGTTAAATTAAACAAGAGTATTATAGAAAAAGAAATAATAATAAAGTTAAAAAAGAACTAGCTATTAGCTAATTATAAAGTAAGTTATTTTATATTTTCAATATATTAATATATGTATATTTATATATTAATCTAATAAATAGTGTGGCTGTGGTAGCTCGGGGCGACTAAAAGGGGTTTTAAAAAAGGAGGAGTATATATATGCCTTTATACTTAATGTGTCGAAAAAGTTTAATATATTAAAATATACTACTTTATATATATATATATATATTATAGTTTTATTTTTTTAATATTTATTATATTTATTATATTGTAGGTTACGATAAAATATTCTAAGTTTAGAGTCCTATTTAGTCAGGAGGTAAAAGTAATTTAGTATTTATTAAAATACTAAATTATTTTATTTCTTATACTAGTAAGGACAATATAAATAAAGTCCTTATACCTAAAGTTAAACTAATTATAAACACGGGTAAGTTTTATAAAGTTTTTTTACCCCTTTTTTTATTAATATAATTATATCTATATATCTATAGATATTATATATATTATATAATAATTATAATCCTTATATTAATATTAATTTAGGTTAGTAGTTATAATAAGACAACGCCTCTATTTATTTAATAACTGATGTTTTAAACTAGTTTAAAAATAATAAAATTATTCTCTTTCCTTCCCTAGTCTATAGCCCTAATTTATCCCCTATATCAAATATATAGGATTTATTAAAATTAGGACTAATTAAAAATAAAAAGGCTAATTTAGGTAAAGGATTAAGTTTAGAAAGTATAGAGTCTTTTATAAGAGCTATTATAAAAAAGTAAAATAATATACTATAAAAAGTTATTAATGACTATATTTTATCCTTCCCTAATAATTATAAGGTAGTTATAGAAGCTAAAGGCTACTATACTAAGTACTAGTAATTTATTATTACTAGTTTATTAATAAAAATCTAAATAAGTAACTATTATATATAATTATATAAAGATATTTTATATACTTGTATATTATAAGTATTATTATAATATATATAAAATTACGCGACTTTAGGCTGGCTGTTTAAACTTCTACTATATTACTTTATTAACGCTAACTTTTAATAAATTTTTTACGTAGTAACTATAATAACTTTCTACTATTACTAATAACCTATAACCTTTTTAATAGTAATTAAAGTATTAAAATATAATATAGTACTCTTTGTAGAATTTTTATAAAAATTTTTAATTTTCTTATAATAACTACTAACTCTTTAATAGTAAGCTTTTATATAATTATCTTATAGCGCTATAGTATATCTTCTTTTTACAATTTATTACTTACTCTATTTTTACGTGTACGTATATCCTCGTGTTTAAATAATTTTAATTATTTTAATAAGCTTTTTTTATTATAACTATACTTCTTAACTTCGCGCTACTATAAAAAACTTTTTTTTTTTAAAGTATTACTATTACTACTACTATTACTGCTACTACTACTATTACTACTACTACTACTACTACTACTACTACTACTACTACTACTACTACTACTACTACTACTACTACTACTACTACTACTACTACTACTATTATTACTACTACTGCTACTACTGCTATTACTACTACTATTACTACTACTACTACTACTACTACTGCTGCTACCGTTCTCTATTTTAGATAAAAGAGTTTTATCTCTTTTATACTATTATACTATAAAGTTTACTATATTGCCGTATAATTTAAAGTAGATTTTAACATTTATATAAGTATTATTAAGGCTAAAAATTATATTTATTTTAAGTAAAAAAAGGCGCGTTAGAATTAAATTAAAATTAAAGATAACGTTAACTAAAGGATTTAGCCTATTAAATAGGCTAGCTTATTATACTATATAGAAATAGAAGTTATAATAGTTCTTAATATAACCTAACTAGTTATTATTATTAGTAAAAGCCTATATTATACGTTAGAGGTTACTTAATAGACTAATTATTAGATACTAAAATACTAACGTTATAAATATAATAATAATAATAAAATATTTCTAGAGTTTGAGTATATAGTATTTATAAGAAGAAGAGAAAATTATTATAATTACTATTTTAAACGTGCTGTATATTAAACGCGCTATATATAGCTTATAGTTCTATTTATAATAAACTATTTTTATTTTATAATTATTACTTTCCCGTTATTATCGCTGCCGCTTACTAAGTTATTTATTAAATTATTACCCTACTAGCTGTAAAATTTAAAAAATTTTATATTTAATAGGCTTTAGGTTATAGTGTCTTTATATTTTTACATACCTCTATATTAAGTAAGGACGTAGTATATACTAAGTTAATATAACTTCTACAGATAAACGTAAAGAAATAATATATATAAAAATAACGAAATTTTAATCTTTAAATAAAAAGTTATTATAGTCTAAAGTAGGGTTCTTAAAATTTTCTATATTTACTAATTTTTTTTTACTTCTAAACTACTTCGTAAGCAGCCTCTAATAGGGTAAATAGATTACTATAGTCTTTCTCTTTAATATAGTATTTTTTTAGTATTTTTAGGTCTTATAACTAAAAAGTTATATTATTTTTAAATAAGTAACTTTTTTAATTACTTTTTCCTAATGTCGTCCCCCTGTATATTATAATTATAAACTTTATATTAATATTAATTAATAGTAATAATTTAATTAAGATAACGGTTATTATTATATAATAATAAATATTTTAAACTAATTTAAGAATAATTAAAATATATATTTTTTATATCTAGCCTATAATATTAATTTAGCGTATATAAAAAATCTATAAAATTATTTAACGTCTAGACTAAATAAAAATAAAAAGACTAATTTAGGTATAGAAATAAGTTTAGTAAGTATAGAGACTATTATAGGGCTATTTTTAAATAGTAAAATATAAAATTATAAAAACTTATTACTAATTATATTTTATTATCCCCTAGCTATTATAAAATATTATAGAATCTTAGGGATACTCTACTCTATACTAGTAATATATTATTTACTAGTTTATTATTAAAAATATAAAAATTTAAACTTTTATTTATAATTATATAATTAATATATTTATATATAAAAATAACCTATTTACTAATAAAATATAGAATCTTTTATAATATATATAAAAAGAAGCTAATTTTATACTTTAAATAAAAAATTATAATAGTCTAAAGTAGGGTTCTAAAAATTATTTATATTTACTAATTTTTTATTACCTCTAAACCTATTAGTAAGCAGCCTCTAAGTTTATATATAGAGTACCCTAGTTATTCTTTTTAAATTAATATTTTTTTTTTATATTTTAGGCCTACTAGTTAAAACGTTATATTATTTTAAAAAAGGTATTTTTTTTATTAGTCTTTATTTATATTACTCCCCTGTAATTAAATAAAGAGTATGGCTATAGTAGCTTAACATAACTAAAAAAAGTTTTTTAAAAAAAGAAGTATATATATACCTTTATACGTAATATTTTAAAAAAGTTAAATAAAGTAATATTAAAAAAGAGATAGTACTATACTAGTTACTAACGTACTAGCGCGCTTAGCGCACCCCCCTAAAAAAACATTAAGTTAAAAAAGTCTAGTATAGATACTATGTTCTTTAGAGAAGAGATGCGTAGTTGGCATACTATACTAAATTTAAAAATATATTTGTATATTATAAAATATATTAATTATATGAAACTATAAAATTTCTAGATTAGATTTTACTATAATTCTGAGTGGTAATACTTTTCGCAGTCCCAGCAAGTCCTTAGAGAAGGCCTGATGGCTGTGAAGTATCTAAAGCGGGATATGCCTTAGGATACAGTACTATCAGCTCCAGCTTTAGCCGCGAATGCAGCGAAGTAACGAACGTGTAGTGCTTTGTTCCGAGAGTCGCTTCCGCAGTCCACCCCCCTGTAAAAGTCGAAGTACAGATGCAGGAATTGGAGCAGGCCTTATTTTGTAGAGATAATTTGAGCAACGGTTTCAGGCATGCTCTTAGTAGCTGTAAGTGTCGCATACGTAGACATCTGTTTTGTATACACACCTGGTATGATTTAGGATGTCTTGCAGTATTTCTGTTCTTTCCGATTGTACTGCATCCTGACTATTGTTTGAATGGTCTATAATGCGATCATCCCTTGCTGGTTCAATCGAGAACCAAGTATGTCACCAACTAGCATTTGAGTAGCGATGTCGGTGTTAGGCAACGACTCTCTCACAATGGCCTCGACGTCCTTTCCTGCCCTCAAAGTTCGGATTACCGCGACAACATACTCCTCCGTTCCACTTTTAAGAAGCGATAGAAGAAGCTCGCGGATAGACTCTTGCTTCTGCATCTTTTTGTATTTCTCTCTGATCTGCCGGTATTCCGTCTCGATATAGCGGCATTCTGATTGGCGTACCGCACAAGCACTGCAGACAGGTCGTGCGCTAGTGCACTAATGGAATATCGGCTCGTAAGGCGGGCTCAGACAAGATGATATGTTTACCCTCGTTCTCTCCTGTCGACATGTTTCGCAAGCTATGGCGGTTCGCTTTTTGGACGGTAGCGCGGCCGGTAGAAGCCTGTCGGATCCTCGTTGGGCTGGAAGAAGCTGCCGAAGAGGCTGCATAACGCCCCTACGACCTCCCGGACTAGGGCCTCTCGGAGTACGTACTTACAGTACGCGTACGGCCGATGTTATATCGCTTGTGTTGTTGAGGTTTAGGTGGTCGCTTGTCTGATGTAGTGTGGGGAACCCGTTCGGAAACGATTAGTCGTGCGAAAAAAAAAATATAGTTTTAAAATATCTTTTTAGACAAAATTTTGATTGTATGGAAAACTAGACAGAGGTTTAGAGTCTCAGCGCCGCGGCCCTAGGCCCGATGAGTAGTATCACATGATAAATCGTCCACGTGTGCGCATTCGTCGCCCGGGGGCTCGCTCCACTTCAACCAAAGTCAATCAATGTACTTCGCGAGCTTCTTGAAGCCGCAATAGTGATGATAGTGCGGATTGATGCCCCTAGACTAACGCTTAGAGTACGAATTATTTAAGCTAGTACTAGTATGGCTAAATCTATACTTAATACCTAAGGAAGCTAGAAGTTTGCTATGATTATACTAGTACACAAGTAACGCTTAAGCCTGTGCAACGCTCCGGAGTGTGACTCCAAAACTCCCATCACCGTCGGAACTATTATTGCATTATGCCAAGTAATCTCGAAACAAGGCAAGGGCTGGTCGCCTTGGGGGCCGCTTACCATCGTAAGGCCCCTTAGCCAAAGCTTAAAATGTAATTTCGGGACTGGCGAGCACCGTGAGCCCCATAGCAGGCCTTAAGGACCTCAGGAGGTGACAACAATCGCCTACTAGTATTTAATGGTGTTCTAAAGTAGATATGTAACTAATATTTAATTTATAATTATAGGAATAACTACTACGTTAGATGAATCCTTGGAAACTGTAACGCACGAGGACTTATTACTAATAGTAACACTTTTTAGTATAGAGCTATTATATCGCTTTATTAATATTATATATAATTACATATAAAATTAATTATTATATATTTTTATAAATTTACTCTTTTACTTTTACTACTATTTTTATTATAGTCCTATATTAAATATACGAATTTTTTAATTTATATAGTATTTATATACTTATCTACTAAGATTCTTTTAATTTAATTAAGTAGCTATTTAATTAGATATTATTTTTTAATAGTTTACTTTTATTAAAAGTTAACTTTTTATTATTATATATATAATATTATATATTTTTTATATTTATATATTAATTAAACAAATAGTGTGGCTGTAGTGGCTCGGGGCGACCAAAAGGGATTTTAAAAAAGGAGGAGTATGTGTATACCTTTATATATAATATTATATAAAAAAAATTATTATATTTTTATTTTTTATAATAAGGTTTATATATTTTAATTACTTTTAAATTAATATATTTAAAAGAAATATAAACTTTATTATTTAACACTAAAATTTTTAATCTTATTTATTTTTTATTAATTAATATACTTCGTGTGGTTTATAAACTCGTAACTTATTTTATATAATTAAAATTAATATTTTTATTATTCTGAAATAGATTAATTCTTTATATAAATATTTTTAGTACGTATAATTATTTTTTAATAAACTTATACTTTTAATATAGTATCTATATTTTAAAAATAATAATAAGTATAATACCTTTATATTAATGTTATAGAATAGTTTTCTAATAATTTAAATATAGTAATAAAATATAAAGTATATGATTATATATTAATACGTCGTACTAAAAACGTATTTATTATATTTAAGAGTTTATTACTTTTCGTTAATGGCGTAAAGTTATTTTATAATATACTAAAATATTAAAATTTTATTATATTTAAAATTCTATTACTTTCTAATATTTTCTTTTTATAATTAATTTAATATTTATAATTTTATTATTAAAATACTCCCTATAAGTATAGATAGTAATATTAGATTAATTAAATAAATATCTCTTAGGCGTTTTTACTAGTAAAATACCTATTAAAGTATTATATATTTTAAGTTATTACTTTTACTAGACTGTTTTTAATACTATTTATACTTTAGTATTTACCTTTACTTTTATATAATATAGGTTTCGTAATATATATATAAATTTATATACTTTTATTATTTTTTTTTATTTTGATAGTATACTAGTCGCTTATATATACTATTTTAATTTTTTTTATAAATTAATATTTTAGTAGTTCTACTAAGTTTTTATTATATAATATTTATTTTTGCGTACTAGATTTTAAAAATAGTTTTAATCTTTTAGTTAGTATAGTTTTAGTAGTAATAATATAAAAACTAATTATTATAAAAGTAAATATATAATAATTAATAAATTTTTAAAACTACATTTTTTATATAGCTTTTTAGAGAAAGAGTATATAGGTAAGTAAATAATATATTTAGCTATCTATAATAGTAATATTATAGACTATAAGTTTAAATCTTATTTTCTCTTAATTTAATTTACTATTTTATTAGTTTAGTTAGTAGATTTTTGATATAATCTTATTAGATATTATTATATTACTTAATTAGACTAGTTAATTTTCTAAATAGACTTAGTTTAATTACTTAATTAGGTTAGCGTAGTAACTTAATTTAATTATTTAGACTATATCTAAATAGAAAAGTAGTTATTTCTAAATAAGTAATTAACTAAATTCCAGTATAGATGATTTAACTAACCTATATTTCCTAGTTAGGAATTAAAGAGTCGATTATTAAATTACTTAAAAAATAAAAAACTTTTCTTAAATAGTTAAATAAACTTAATATATAAAACTTAATTATTTTTTTTACTAAAAATAGTCCTTTAAGCTAATAATTTATATAATAAAATTTTTTATTTTTATATTATTTTTAAATTAATAACTATTAATATTAAACTAATACTATATAGTATACTAATAATATAATAGTTTTATATAATAAAAAAATTATAAGTAATAATAGTAGATTTTTAAATTAATATTTAGTAATATATTTAATGAAATTATTATATTTGTATACTAATCGAACAAATAGTGTGGCTGTGGTGGCTGTGTAGGCGACCAAAAGGGGTTTCAAAAAGGAGGAGTATGTGCATGCCTTTATAATAAAATTATTATATAGGATATTATAGTATTAAAAAGAAAATTAAAATACTAGTTTTTTTTTACGCTTTACTACTATTCCTTTTAATAATTTATTATTTTAACTAACTAGTACGCTTATAATTAAGTAATAATTATAAATAATAAATTTCTCTTATATAGTTTTTAGATTTTAAATTAATTATTTTTTAACATATTACTATTAAACAATATTCTTTTGCTATATTCCTACTTTTAGACAAAGTCCTAGCGTACCTCTCGTACTGGTTGTTATATTTAGTCACAATGAGTCGAAATGGCGATGCGTGAGTAAGCGTCACCTTACAACCCAGCAATGGTGCTCCGCCGCATCACTCTACCGTGCACAAAACATCAGCCATGCGTTTACAGCTTGAACAGGCTAAGCTCGCGCTGATACAACATTCTTATTCGCGTAGAATTATCCCACTTCAGCTGCCATTTCCACTAGCACGCCCGAAGCGGCGTCGTCAGAACCTGAAGTACGATGCCAAGAGTGCTTTCTTTGTCGCCAATTCGTTCCTTTCAACTGTCACAGCCTCCCTTACGTGTCATGTTTCGCTGGATCATTACAGCCGTAGCTTTTCAAGTACGGCGTACACCGAGTACAACACTCGCTTAGAGTCAAAGCAAACGAGCAAGTTGGACACGATGTCAGCGTGTTCATGTCAACCGGACCCATTTTCTTCTCAGGCCCGCAAGCAAAAACTGTCTTTACCACCTTTCGCACGCCACACCTCTGCCGCGCTATGATTCTTAAATTCAGGCTGCTCTCCGTGTTCCTGTTGACGATCATCACGACGTTGTTAGCCGGTACCTGGTATATCCGCGCCGTGAAATATGCTCCGCCGTCATATCTGGGATCTTCGTATAGGAATTACAATTCAAGCGCGCATCTGCCTTTGACCGACTACGCGGTTGCGACCTTTCTTACCGGACAAGCAAATGACGATTCCTACTTCGTTGCGACACGAGTCCTCACACACCAGCTCTTGCACGCCAAATCGACAAAGTGCGACCCACAATCCATCACTTTTCTCGTCCTCTGCTCTGAAAGCGTCCCCAAAGACCAGAAAGATATTCTTCGCGATGATGGAGCGACCGTAGTTGAGGTCCGAGATGTTCCCGTGAATTGGTGGATCCACAGCGGCGTGACAAGATGGAAAGAGCAATTCACGAAGCTGAGGGTGTTCGAAATGACAGAGTACAAGCGCATTCTCTTTGTGGACGCCGATATCTTGATCAATAGCCCCATTGACCGCATATTCGATGAGCCGGAGGTAGCCTCGCTAGCACCCAAGTTAGATCGCAAAGACCAAGTCAAATGGGGCGAGTCGCAGTTACCGGCTCAATGGCTTTTTGCTGCGCGATCGGATAATGCTTTCACTGGCGAGCGCCAGCATCCTACGCCTCCCCTGCAAACATTGTCCTTTAGCGCTGGATTCTTTCTGATCGCTCCTGACAGGCAGATCTATGAGCATTTGTTATCGGTGATGGCCATACCCCGTCGCTTCGATCCTTTTACCATGGAGCAGAGTCTGCTGAATTACGTTTTCCGTCGCGAAGGTCGGATGCCCTGGAGGGAGCTCCATTGGAAGTGGAGCGCGACGTGGCCGAACGAGAAAGATGTAGAGATGGGGGTTGCGACGCTGCATGAGAAGTTATGGAAGACCGGACCGCAGCAGTTACAGGATATGTGGAACAGGAAGAAGGGAGAGATGCTGAACTTCCATGAGAAGAGAAGGGTAGCTGCTGCTTGAGACATCGTTACGCCAGACGCATCCACGAAAGTCGCATACCCTAGGTAGTGACCACCAAGTCGCAACGAGCGCAAGTCTGTAGACTCAACGCACCTAGAAAGTTGCGCCGAGAACATCAGGGGCACGTCCCGATTAACTTGCGGGCAGAGATTGTTCGAGTCGGAGGCTACCGGAAGGAAGAGTACAAAGACTTATGCATGTATAATAGCATGAACAAGAGCGAGGTGGATTCTCTGGGAACCATTGCGGGCTTCGAGACAGCGAGCCAAGGTGTGAAATACATCAGTTTGAGCAATGACAAGGCCTCAGGCGGCAGCATGGGAGACATTTACCATGGGAGCGAAGTAGACATTCCCATAGCGCACCGCCCCGGGTAGGCTGAGATGATATTGTAAGGATCAAAAAGTAATAAGTACGCCTAGACCTCGATCCAGAAATATAAACGCAGTAAGGAAACTCTATTAAATACTAACTCTTATACGTAATAATAACTAAAAGTAAACAATAATTATCTAATGTATTAATTTAATAAAATAGATAATTTTACTTTTTATTATTTTTTAAAATAATGACTACTTTTCTAGCTAGTATAATAAAATCTATTTTAGAATTATATTTTAATAATATTTACAGTGACTAAATAATAAAAACGTTTTATTTATAATAGTTAAAGTATTTTAGTATCTATATACTAATAAAATAAAAATATATTACTATAGTAACTATAAAGGTAATTAAAAACTTTTTTAAAAATAAAGTATATATATATTTCTATATTTAATATATCAAAAAATATATAGTAAAACTAGATTAAAAAAAGATATAGTACTATATTAAACTATACTAGTATAGTAATATTTTTAGAACGTAGTACTTAGCGCTCCTAATAAAATATTAATTTAAAAAATTTAATAAGTATATAATATAATATACTACTAAAATAATATATTTACTAATATTTACTAATAAAAACTATTATAACCTATTAGTTACTTTTTAACTTTATTTTTATATAATTAAATAGAGGTTATATTTATTTTTATTACTTTTTACTTTATCTATATATAGGTACTGGAGCGTTTAATAATAATTAATATTTTTATTTATAATTACAAATTCTTCCTTACTTATAAAAATAGTTAACTACGATACTAAATATATTCTATATACCTACTTAGCCTACGTATTAAAGAAATTATATATTAATCCTCCTAATACTTTTAAATATTGATTACCTTCAGTATTTTTATATTTTTCGCTTATTGCCTTACGGGCTCTAAGCTTTAAGTTTAAAATATTTTTATTTTTATTTTTATTTTTACTATATCTTTTATACTAAAGAGTACTTACTATATCTACATAATATTTATTTTACTTATTAACTTTACTATAATTTATACGTTATATTTTTTAATTTTATTTACCTTTACTATATTCCTATATATTTTTATTAATAATTTTTTTATAACTACTAATACCGTTTATTTAATATTTAATATTATAACTACTTTTTTAATTAATAAAACTTTTATTTTATTTATAGGACTGTGCTTATAGTTAAATATAATTATAATTTTAAAATTTATATCTTCCTTATTCGCTATTTTTAAACGGATATAGTATATATACTAATAGGTATTTATACCCGACAAGTCGCGCGCTAAATTCTAGCAATTATATAAAGCTTCCTATACCTTAACGTAGATTTTAAGAAGAAGACTAAAGTTATAGATAAAAACAGCTAAAAATAAAGGAGACGCGTAGGTATAATAGTAAATAGATAGGCTATAAAAAAATAAGTAGCGTATATATTTAAGAAGTTTTTTTATATTATAGATTTTATACTGTAGGCAGTAAAGGTAATAATTAAAAAGAATTTTAAGAAGATAAGGGTAGTAATTAGAATAGGCTAGTTTTACAAAATAGAGATTTATAAAAAGAGCCTATAAGGCAGCGTTAGTTAAGAAGATAAAGTAAAATATTATAAAAATAAAAATCTAACGCGATAGGCTTATAAAGTAGTTAAAAATTAACTAAAATTCTAAATTATAAGTATCTTAAAGGCGTTATTAGATTATAATATTAGTTAAGGTAGTTAAGGGCGCCAGTAGTTTTAGCTCTAAATAAAACTTAAATCTAGTAACTAGTATTATAGGTATATTACCTATTATTAAATAGAAGAATATTATAAAAAGAGCTTTAGTTAATTATACTAGAAATTTTAGACGCCTTAAAACTAATTAAAATATATATTTTATTATTATTAGTGTTACGCCGGCACTTATTTATTTAGTTATTATTATTCTTTTTATTAAACTATCCCTTTATTATTATTATTAGTAAGTTAGTTATATAATTATTAGAAGTTTAGTTCCAGCAGCTATCTAATAGTTACTTTTAAAATTATAAAAATATAACTAACTATACCTACTAATTAACGCGATATTTTAAGTACTATTACCTATACTTATTACTCTCTATATCTTCTAAGCTTCTATATCCCTAAATATACTAACCTTATACAGCTACCTTTTTTATTATTTATTATTTTTTATTTTTCGTCCTTTACGCTCCGCGCTTAGTACTTAAAATAATATACTTAAAATAATCTTATTACTTTTAACTTTAATTTTACCTTCGCCTTTACCTTCGCTTATATAATAATTTTTATAACTTTTTAGATTTTAGTAATACTTTTTTTATTAGTTATTATCTGCAGTATTGTATTTTTAATTTATCTATTATTTTAGTACTAATTAATAATATTCCAGAGGCCCTACTTAATTAAATCTACTTATACTTATACTTATATATATTTAGTTTCCCTATTCTTTAAGTCTTATTCTGCTATCTTTTAAAGTTATAATAATTTAAATACTTTTAAAACTTTTATATAGACAATATCTATAATACGGTATATCTTAATAATAGTAATAATTTAGTAAATAATTAAATTATACTTATGTAGTTACTAAGTACTTAACTACTAAATAATTTTTAACTAAATATTAATTTTAATTCTTTTTACAATTATTGTAACGTCGATTTATATATAAATTAGATTTTTATATAAAATACCTAAAACTATTTAAGTTTTAATAGATCTAGCCTACTATATATAACGTACTATAGTATATAATAACTACTAATTTTTAGCTACTACGATATTAAAGTAATTATAATAGTAAAAACTATTATAAAAAAGATACTATATATAAAATAGTTATAATCTACCCTATAGTATACTACTTTTTAATATAATATTTTTACTAAACTTTATTATCTTTTTTATTAAAACTTTTTTAGTAGGAGCGTACGTGCTACTACTAGTTATAAATATAGTTAGTAGCCTTAGCGTAATACTTTTATTATCTTTTTTTTATTATACGCCTTTTTGTACCCGTGTATATAGTAAAAGTATATAAATTCTTATACTATTATTTTACTTTTAGACTAGCCTATATCCTTTTTAACTTACTTTTAACAATTGTTAGTATTAATAAGAGGAGAAGTAATATTAGAATATAAATACTATTAACAGTAAATTTAGTATATATATAATAATATATCTTTACGCTTAAAAAATATTTTAATAAGTATATTTTTTTTAATTAATAAATATTTAACTGTACTATTATTAACTATAAAATGGAGAAGAAATATATAGATAGTATCTTACGTATCTCTTTTTTAAAGAATATAGTATCTATACTAGACTTTTTTACTTTTTTAATTTAATATTTTTAGAGGGGTATACTAAGCGTACTAGTACTCTAACGCCAGGTGCTATCTTTTTTTTAACTTAGCTTTTTTTTAACTTTTTTAATATATTAAGTATAAAGGTATATATATACTTCTTTATTTTTAAGACTTTTTTTAGTCGCCCTAAGCTATTATAGTTATACTTTTTATTTAATTAATATATAAATATATTACTAATATTTAATATTTATAAAAACTATAAATTAGTTAAATTTAGTAATACTATAAAAATAAGTAAATTATAACTTTTAATATATTATTATATTATTAAATTTTTAATAATTACTTAATATATAATATTATTTTTATAAAAACGATATATTAATATTAAATAACTAATATAAACTATAGTTAAATTATTTATAATACTAAATTTAAATTTATTAAACTAAATTATTATATAATAAGAGGTAAACAAGTAGAGTAACACAGTAGACAAGTACCTAAAAATATATAAATTTATTAATTTTTAAATATTATTTATATATTAGAGGTTCGATTTCTTTCCTAATTATAAGTATTCTTTAAATACGCCTACTTTACTAATAAAAAGTAGAGGGTTTAAAAGTATAAGGTATTACTAAAAAATTAATATAAGACTATAGGAAACTAAAATTCCTAATATAATATATATTATATTTATAGGTATATTTTACTATTTAAAATTAGATAAACTAAAAATCTATTTCTAAATAGGCCTAGCGTGGCGAACTAGGCCTAATTAGAGAATAGACTAGTAATTTAATATAACCTTATTTAGTAATATATTAATTTAAGAATTAAAGAGCTAGTTATTAGTTTACTTAGGAGATAAAGCACTTTTCTTAAATAGTTAGGTAGTCTTAATATAAAAGGCTTATTTTATAAAAAAAAAAAAAAAAAAAAAAAAAAAAAAAAAAAAATATAAAAAAAAAAAAAAAAAAAAAAAAAAAAAAAAAAAAAAAAAAATTATTATTTTAAATATATAAAAAAAAAAAAAAAATATATTAAAAAAATATTTATTTAAAAATCATTTTTTTTTTTTTTTTTTTAATTATTTT